>LWCB01007289.1:0-18002 GCA_001630525.1 Coelastrella sp. M60 | reverse complement strand
CAGACTACCTAACCATAACATCCAGCTAAGACTTGGACGGCACAGGTGAGTTGAGGAGCTGCATGCACTGGCTCACCGGCAGCAGGTTTGCTACTTGTGAGTGAGTGATGCTGAAGGGGCATTACAGCTCTCAGCTGAGTGATTATGCGACAAGTAATTACCTGCTAGCAGCTATTGGAGGGGGCAAGCATTGCTAGAAGCGTTTCGGTTGTACATGTACAGTTCCAGCTCTTGTAGATACGTCCCACTAGCAGTTATCCTGACAGAAGCATTGTTGCTGTCGGTGTGCTCAAGGCAGCAGCAGTCCTGCATCCAGTTCTGCTTGCCCAGCCACACTTTGGTCTAGGTACTGGGCAGCTGGCATACCGCATAACATCCATGAGTTCCATAGTGGCTTGTTCAAGCAAGCGGTCTGTCCTCTTGCTGTTGCAACCCAGTTCATGTACATGCTGCCATTCTTTTACGTCGCAGATCCAGGGCGTCAATGGCATGGTATCCCGCTGGGGTTACTTTGGATTCATCGCGACGCCTGGTGCCAGGCAGCTCAGAGATGTAGCTGGACAGCATCTGCAGGTGGGCACACCACATTGACAAATTTAAGTTGACCACAGCTATTTGCTGAGCAGTGTGCAGCAGTGAGCAGCTTCTGTATGTTGGCATGTTATGTGATGCAGCTGTTCTGCATTGAACAAGACACTTTGAGAAGTTGTGTCCTTAGAGCAGCATACTCTTTCTGTTGTTGAGATTTTACAAGGCAGCAATGCTGAGCCTCTGGCACGTACTGAGTGTCTGTCAGAGGCGTATACCACTGCTCAAACATATCAGCCAGTTGGGTTGAGGCATCAGCACTGCTGCATAACTCCGGACCCTGCCACTCATGGTAGTATACTGTTGCGACAGTGACTGCATGGTATCTTTGCTTGAATCTTCACCACAAACTGGCCTTGCACTTTGAAGAGCAGGCTGCTCAGCACTCATTGACAGTGTGGTGTGGCTTCACTTTCTGCTTCCACTTGTATGGCACAGGTTCAGGTTGAGCTGTGGGATCAGCGGACACTGCTTCAACATGGCATGCCAGTGGAGAATCCTCCAAGAGGGCCCTACAACATCACCGTCATGCTGAAGGGTGTGGGGGTAGCAGAAATGAATGCAGGACCTCAGCCAGTAATTGGAGTGTCAGATGTGATTGAGAAACCCGGGAAGGCAGTGCTAGAGATCCCCTGCCCTAGAACACGTTCAACAGCAGTTGTCAGCCTGGATCTCGTGACCCAGCACGGGCTACACTATCAGGATGAGTTCTCTATCAGTTTCCATATGCATTTCTACAAGTTGCTGAAGTGGCTTGTTGCTTTGCCGCTTCTAGCTATGGGTGCTGCTGCAGTTGTCATAGGGCAGACGATGGGCCTCGACTCAGGGCGAGCATATCATCTTGGTTGATACGAAAGGTTATGTTGTAACTGTGTTTTTTTATCTATGATCATCATCGCATGTCCATCGTGAAGAGCAAGGGTGCTGAGGGACTCCCAGTAACCGAGGTCCCAGCGATCTCAACAGAATTGTCACCCGAGACTGTATGTTGCTCTAAGCAAGTTCAAAGAGGATACGGCACATTCTGCCAATTACATAGTATGTCGTGGCTGCGGGGCTGGGTTCGCGTGATGCATTGCCAGAAATGGGAACGCGGGTGCGTGGTTACACTTGTCGCACGCCAGGCGGTATATAGCGGTACCAGCAGAGGAGCACATGCAGAATTGTCTCGCTGGTTTTTGAGGTGGTGTTTCTGCATGCATCAATCTATTCCTGCCTTGTTGGCGAGATATTTGATTACTGTGCAGGTGAGTGCCATCATTAGAAGTTCCTTCTCTGGTTCAAATTGCCAGTTCAATACACTCAACTTTTTTGATAGAACATAACTATGAGCATGCAACGAGTTGCGTACTTGTTTTGATTGAGCGGTACACTACAGTCCGGTCGTCTGATGTGATTCGCCGCTCTTGCCTTTCAGGACATCTATCAGCAGCAATAAAAAGGCTTACACCACAAAAAGGGACAATCAACATGGGTATCAGGATGGATACCCACCGTTCATGGGCGGCATTACTACTGCTCAGTATCGCTTTTTCAGTGAACCGACATGTACAAGCGCGTCAGGTCAAAACAAATTTTCTTGTTCTACCTGAAAGCCTCGAGCATGACAATGAGCAGAAGATTTCGTGTGCACTGGAGCTGCAGCTGGTCGTTTGCCGTATGCCCGCGAACTCGCTGACAGCGCATGAACAAGCCTTTCAACAGCAGTGTTGCAGTGAAAGGGGTTATCAGCAACCAACGCTTTCTTCAGGTAACAGTTCGCAGCAAGTGACCTTGGTGATGGGCTTTACTACAACCAGCAACAGCAGCGACAGCAGCAGCAGCAGCAGCAGCAAGGAGGCAGCAGAGGCAAACGTTGCAAACACAGTCGTTGAAACAGTCAAGCAGGCAGTGGTTGAGAAAGCTGCAGCAGCATCTGGTGTCCAGGCTGCTGATGAGATTACACGGGCCTTAAGACCAGACCTTGACCCTAATGGCCCCTTGAGCAGGATGACGCCCAACTTCTACTATGGCACTTGCACTAAACAACGAGATGTCATGATTCCAGCGTTTCCACACGACAACAAGAGCATTCAGATTACCAAGCAGAGGGTCCCACAGCATCTCAGCCAAGCTGTCATCCGGCAAACCAAGGCCAACGCCATTGACAACCTCAAGTCAACAAACTTTGCAGGATACAGCTCCCTCACACAGGGCATGTCTGAAAAGGACTCTGCACAGGTGCAGGCCACGTACAAGTCTCTCAGATCTACTGATCGTAACAGCGGCTTTGTGCACCCCGGCGGAATTATTGGCCCTGGTGAGCTGGCTCTCATGAAGGAGCGGCTGTCTCAGAATGCAGCCCTGCAGTCCCTTGCTAAGAAGGCGTTGCTAACAGGCTCTGGTGTGCCACCCAAGAAGCTGTCTAGTGGTTACTACTTACCGATGGACACACCATTAGACTACACTGGACCTTTCCCCATGCCTGTGGTGACTGCAAGGTGGGAGTTTGCACTGGCAACCTATCAGCCTTGCGAGTTTCATAATCTGCTGATGTGTCTATGTACTGATCAACTAGCAGAGTGTGAGACTGACACAGAGATAGCAAGATGCCTATCTTGTTACATGTGACTGTCATTGACGATGTCTGCAACTGTTGTGGCTGCTCAGGTGGAATGGTGTCAGTGCCCAACACGCCAACGAGTGCCCTGGGAACTTCCCACACAATGCTCCCAGGTGGATGTGTGCTCATGTGGCTCTGGTGGAGTTTGATGCCCGACAGGCTTACAAGCAGGCATTGGCCTTCTGGGCCACTGGCAATGTCAAGTATGCACAAAATGCTCTGGAGATCATCAACGCTTGGTCAACAACAAATCAGGTTAGTAGTCAAGCAGCAGTCACAAGTGGTACAATCCAACAGCAGCAGCTGGTGCCTATCACACTGAGCATTGAGGAGGGGACCAGTTGGCAACGGAATGTCAATGTCAGACATCTGTAGGTGACGACTCTATGCTGTGGTCCTTATCAGTGACCTCACCATCAGTTGGGGTATGCGCTGGGCTGCTTGTCATTCATCTACACTTCTTACGTGCTGCAGAAGTTTGGTCTTGCCTGGGAGAATGGTCCTCTTGAGGCTGGCTGGAGTGTGGCTTCATTTGCCAGGGCTCTGGAGCTGCTGAGGGGCCGTGTAAGTGGCTGGGACAACACGTACTCGCGGTTCAAGAGCTGGGTGGACAGGCTGCTAATGCCCATGATGGACAGGTTCCACAGGACAAGTCAGTTAGCAATATCAAAGGGACAGAAGAACGTGCTGGGCAACTGGCACAGTACCATTGCAGGTGAATAAGGCAGCATTGACACCTGCTGGGCTCAGACTCTTTGTGTGCTGCTCATGCAATGCTTAAGTAGCGTTCTTGAGCATCACATCAGAAGTTCTGTTGTCTGAGGCTTCTGATGACCAGATTCTGGCAGTGTTATGGAATGTCAGTAGCTGCACAATTCCAGCTTGCTTGGTCAGCAGGTGCAGTCAGGGTGTTTCTGATGGTGGTGCTTATGCTGTGCAGAGGCATGGATGGCTATGGGAGTCCTGACCAACGACCGCTCAAGATACAACCAAGCAAAAGATCTGTATCATGCAACAGTGAAGGACTACCTGAGGTGGGGCAAGGGCCAGTGGGTGCATGTGGCACCTGGCTGGAGGGCTGTGGGGGAGGCCAGTGAGACACTGAGGGACATATACCATACACAGTTTGCTCTTGGTGGTATGATCCAAGTGGCAGAGATGGCATGGCAGCAGGTGAGATAGGCCCTGGGCAAGAACGGGTCAGGACCAGCACAGATGTGCAATGAACCTTGCTTCTGGATGGGCCTTGTCCCCTGATGCAGAAGAGTTGAACCTTCTGACACAGCAGATCCTGGGACACGGTGCTTGTACTGTCTTGCAACAGTCACCACTGCATGCTTGCCCTGATCGTTGAATGCTAATTGTTGTGAACCAACTTGCAGGATGAGGACTTGTACAGCAGCAACGACTATGCTCTAGCTGCAGCCCTTGAGCTTCATGCCAGGATCATCTTGGCAGGAGATAGCGATGAATCCAAGTTACCTGTTGGCTTCAAGCTCGACAAGTCCATGCCTGCACCACCAAAGGGTTCTAAGTGGAAGTTTGACTATCAGAAACAGCTTTGGACTGCTGTGAATACCTCTACTGGCAAGTGGGTGTCAGATCTTCGAGATGGTGTGAAATACATGGTTGGGATTAAGTTCTTGCCCACAGGCTGGGAGCTGGGCTACAACCACTATGTGGGTCGCTTGGGGATGAAGATGCCGCAGACCCAGGCACTTATCAGGAGGTACTATGTAGACTGGTATGACTTGCACTTTGGCTTGGGGACAATCAGCCATGCAAACACGGCAACGCTGCTGTGGCGACCAGGTATGAAGCAGCAAAGCATGTGTACCAGGGAGCGGGGCAGCAGGGTTGGTGAGCAGGAATCTGCAGAGGCAACCTATCTCTCTATGTACGTCATATAACAGCTGCTGACATCAGGGTACTGGGCAGTAAAATATACATCTGCTGGTGAGTCTCCTCAATGGAATGCATAATCAGGGTGTATGTGGCCGCCATATTGGAGCTGTAAAACCTGTGTTCACCCATGCAGACTGAGGCAGGTCACCAGGTCGAAGAGTTATCAGGGTGCTTAGTGCTGTCATCCACTTGCATTATCACATTGCCATGCCATGTAGTTGTGTCTTTTTGTTGCTGGTCAGCTAGTTGTGTATGATACTGAGTGAGTGTGCTTTCGAGGCCTCACATGTTTGATCATTGCTTGCATCAGAAACAGAACATGCTTGTATTGCAGTGTGTCAGAATGTAGAAAGGGTTGTGCTCATCAGGAGTATGATAGCCATTGATAGTTTGCATGGCAGCCGGGTGTCAATGGCAGCAATTGCGTCTTGATGGCACTGTGTAAGTGCTCACCTGCATCTCATCTTGCTAAAACCCAGCTTGTATAATTTGCTCTGGTTGATTCACCACAAAGGCTTGCTGCAGCTTGCCAATTAATGTTCGTTACACTGCTAGTTGTGCATCAGTTGATAGGTGCAGAGGGGTCGAAAAAGAGGGTAGACAACCACACAGCAGCACCAGATCAAGTATAAACACAGTACCTCCCAAGAACAAAGCACTGCAAGCTGTGCAATTGGGGCTGTGGCACCTTCTGTGTCTCTATTTGGTGTTGATGCTTATGGTGTGCTGAGGTTGTGCTTGCCATGGCGCATGCTTGAACACAACCTGAGAAACTTGTGTTCCAGCAGCTGCTGTATGCTGTTTAGCTGACATGCAGTCATGTCAGTGCAGTCAGCCTGCTGCCCTAACATCAGTCATGTACTGCTCCATCTTTGGGACAATCACACTTTCTGGCTGTTGCAGCAGTGTCATACCGGGTCTTTGGACATGGCAGTGTTTGGGCAGAGTGTTGGTTAGGTAGAGCTATATACAAAGCAGCGGTGGGTCAAGTTCTGCATACCATCAGCGATGTCTGACATGTCTGCATGCAGTATCACTGACATCACAATCACGATACTTATGACATGGAATGATTAGGCGATAGCAGATATTACTGCCAGCTAAGCCACCGCTTGGCATGACTGCGCTCATTCACAGATGGTGCACCTTGTGCTGCAGTAGTCTCAGAGGGTCAGTGACACGTTATGCCTTCAGAGAGGAGGGATGTCATTCTCTCACTATTGCCTCTGAGGCCCTTGTGACTCTAAACCCAATCCACACTCTACCTGCTTGCATGCTTACTTTTGCAATCGCCACTATCATGTTTACCTGTATGTACTAAGTGCATAGTGTGTTGTGTGCAATTCCTGTCATAGCTTGCATAGCATAACCATTAAGCATACTGCTTGATTGAACCCATTTGTTGATACCAGTTGTAGTTGCTGCTTGTCTTAGCTGTAGCTGTGTTGACTACCACTAGTGAGCATTGTTGATCTGCTGGTGACAATTTCATTGTTGTTGTTTGATTTATCGGCATTTTGCACCATTGATTAGGTCTGTCATCTGTTGAGCAGTCAGCACATCCCCTATGGGTCATATCATGCAGGGCGCCTGGTGGAATAGCATGGTATAGCATGTGTTGGAGCAACTTAGTTTTGTTGCTGTTTACTTAGAGTATATATACTGTGACCTGTGGCTTCTCAGACACCTCAGGAGGCATGTGGTTCCTGATCAATTGCTGTCTGGATCAGAAGCACTCAGCAAACATGTGGAATGTTTTCAGAACACAATCAACAAAGAGCACAGCAAGTCTTTGCTAAATGTTTAAAGGACGATTGCATGAGCATTCATCTGCAGGGCAGTTAGTGCTGATTATATGCCAATCAAACTTAGGGTTTGCAGAACCAGGTGTGCGTGGGTCATGATAGCAGTAAAGTTGGTGTTTTCTGGTGCGACTCATCAAGTGTAATACAACAGACATTCTTGCTTCTACATTGCACGGCTAAGTCTTTGCCTTTGTCAGATGTATCTGCGCTTGCTTGCAAGCAACAGTGATGTGCCAGATGGCGCTTGTTATAAGGTGGCCACCTTGATCAGTCATCAATGCCAGACGGCGCTAAAGTGGCTGCTACTGCACCTCTGATTATCTCGACCCAACGCAGTTAACTGATGCTGGCATAACCTGGTGGGCAGCGCTACATGTCCTTAGCACAAGGTGCACATGTTCAGCCTGTGGCAGCTTGCTGTGCGCTCAGTGGGAACCTTCCCGCTAAGCATGCATATGCAAGGCGGCAGCTTCCGTTCACAGCAATGGCTCAGTGTGTGCTGCGCAGTATGTATGTGCAGTGCATACACTCTGATGAACCGAAACAAATCCAACCATGAGGTGTCGCGGACGGACCAACGCACGTGCACGTGTCAGACAGAGCCAGGGGTCGCACAAAGTGTCACTGTGGCTACACTTGTACCGTATCTCTTGCAAAAATGACTTGTTGATGTAATGAAGCTGTTAGTGGTCTTGAGGCCCTGAGGGGACCAATGAAATTTGTTATGGAGGCCGTTTGTGTAACGTTCCAGGAACAACCATTGTACAACTTCAGCACAACACCAAATATAACCTTCAACACATTGTGACAAGGTGTCAAGGTGCCAGCGCCATTGTTTGAGACGTGCTGCCAGGGACATGCACGACATCCAGTCTGCGCTCTCGCCTGCATTCACCATTGATATCAGGTCAAAGTGACATAAGTTGCACCCTAGGGTTGATACATCCAAGCCACATGCGGCGAACTCTGCAAGCGGCAGTACTGCTGACTGTTGCGTGCACAGTGACATGGGGCCACAAACTGACAGCGATCGCCAACAGCAATCACGCAGACTTAGATAATTTTGCCGACCGAACCCCATGCGGTCAGAAACTAGAGCTAGTTCCGTGCGGCACCACCTGCGCGCACCATGCCAGCAATGCCATCAAGCAGCCCTGCTACGCACACAGTGATCAGGGTGCATCAAGAACATACCAGTTGGATGATTCAAATCCTGCAACAAATCAGCGCACAGGAAGTCAGCAGCAGAACAGCTCAAGCAGTCACCTGACACCAGCACAGGATGCTGCAGCTGCAGCGCCAACCACGCAATATACAAGCATTGGCGGTGTACATGACCATACAATACAAGAGAGAGCGTCGAACGCAGCAGATACGCAGACAGTAGAAGCAACGCTCATGTCGCTCAGGCCAGATTTAGACCCAATGGGTCCATTGGATGAACTGGAGCCTAGGTACCATTATGGCTCATGTACACGTATGCAAGAAGCGTCCGTCCCCTTCTTCCCAGATGACAACACCAGCATACAGATCAAGCAGCAACTGGTACCGCAGCGACTGAGCAAGCCACTTGTTCGTCGAGTCAAACAGTATGCCATCAACTACCTCCATGCTAGCAACTTCAACGGTTACGGACCTTTGGCACAAAACATTACAGCAACAGAGTCAGCTGCAGTCAGACAAACCTACTATGAGCTCAGAGTAGTAAACCCCAACAGTAGTTTCATCCACCCTGGTGGTGTAGCTGGGCCTGCAGAGCTGGCGTTGCTGAAAGAACGCTTGACAGATGATGCAGCGTTGCAGGAGTTGGCGCTCAAGTCGTTACTAACTGGCTCTGGTGTGCCGCCCAAAGTCATGAGGCAGTGGACTGAAGGCCAGCTGCAAACATGGACTGTTCCCACAGATACACCACTCAACTACTCAGGGCCTTTTGCCATGCATGAAGTTGACACCAAGTGAGCAGACAGATACCTCAACAGTAGGACCCAACAACACAAGCCAGCTAAGCAGACCTGTGTATACCCGACCGCCCATGGCAGCTGTCATGACACTGATATTGACAAGGAACACCACCATATACCTTGTGCATGGCACCAGATCAACCGGCCGCAGCTTGAATGCATTGAAACAGCACCCCTGGCTTGTACACAATCCAAATGTCACCTCAACATCTTTGACTAGGTACAACGGCATCAGTGCTGATTCCAGTGACTGCCCTGACAACTACCCTGCTGGAGCACCCCTCATCAAGTGTGGTCATGTATCGCTTGTTGAGCTGGATGCACAGCAGGCATACAAACAGGCACTGGCTTTCTGGGCCACTGGTAACTCGGAGTATGCAAAGACAACTCTGAGGATTGTTCAGGCTTGGGCCACTAACAACCAGGTGGGCTACAGTAGACCACCATGATGGCAGCTGATCAGGGGATGCAGTATCTGCCGCTGTTACTGTATCGTAAACTGGTCAACGTGACATGACCACTGTGTTGATATAGAAGTGGTCAATGGCTCACAACACCAGCTGCAGCGGCTGAAGACTCAGTAACCATCTCAGGCAACATATGCATGTTTGCAGCTGGCACAATGGGTCGGCAACATGCCATATTTGCGTTGATGAGGAGGCCGGTCACCGTGGTGCTTGCTCCTTCTCATTCTATGTGTTTTGTGCATGCTGCAGAAGTTTGGTCTTGCCTGGGAGAATGGTCCTCTTGAGGCTGGCTGGAGTGTGGCTTCATTCGCCAGGGCTCTGGAGCTACTGAGGGGCCAAGAAGGCAACTGGAATGAAATATATATGCTGTTTAAGAACTGGGTGGACAAGATACTAATGCCACTGATGGATACTTATGTCAGCAGCAGTCAGCTGCTGGTCAAGGAAAGCACAGCCAATGTGTTTGGCAATTGGCACAGCACAATAGCAGGTAAGTGTTTTCAACAGCAAACCTGCGGCAGTGAGTGCACATGTGATCATGAGAGCAGTGTGACAGCGACTACTGTGGTAACCTCATGAGGGGCGATGATTGGGCTTTATCACACTGCAGATGCTTGCGCCTGAGCACAAAACTCACTGGTTCCCAGAATGTGAAATGTTGCCTCCTTTGACCCTATCTATGGGCCAGCATGTGGCTAAGCCTTGTTGATAAACCTTGTTATGCATACATCAGATGATAACGTGCAAATGCATGATGTCCTGCTGCTGCAGAGGCTTGGCTGGCGTATGGCATCCTTACTGATGACCGTGTCAGATACAACAGAGCAATAAGCCTGTATCATGACACGGTCAAAGACTATCTGAAGTGGGGCCGGGGCAGATTTCAGCAGTGGTCTGGTGTAACACGGGTGATTGGTGAAGCAACAGAGACACTGAGGGACGTTTACCACACACAGTTTGGGCTGGGTGGTTTGTTGCAGACAGCAGAGATGGCATGGCAGCAGGTAGGGCAGGGTCTTCTATTGATACTGGTTTGCTGATGCTATCATCGCCTTGCTCAGCAAATCACCTGCTGAGCACAATGCTGGCAAACTGCAAGCTGTCAGGTATACCATGTGCCAGCTAAATGACCATCAGCAGGTTGTCCTCAGTTTGTACTCCTGCTTGCTGTCACCCTGAGGCAATGACCTGCTGTAACCCCAGTTGAAGCCCTGGAGTGTATGAGAGGTGCAGCAGTACTGCCAGAATGATAGAGAGTCAAGCACATTGTTTAGGGTGCATCTGCCCCGGCATGTTATACACAGCTTCAGCTAGCACTGCAGCTGTGCTTGCTTTGTCACACCACACATCAATCCAGTGTGCACTGCTCCTCCCCTTGCAGGATGAAGACCTTTACAGTAGCTATGGCTATGCACTTGCAGCAGCACTGGAGATGCAGGCTAAGATCATCCTTGCACACAATGAAACAACCAATACTGATGATGAATCACAGCTCCCACCTGGTTTCAAGCTCACACAGTCTATGCCAGTTCCACCTGCCTCTTGTTCCTGGAAGTTCGACTACCAGCAGCAGATATGGACAGCAGTCAATGGCACAGGCGCCTGGGTGTCTGACTTACAGGATGGCGTGAAGTACATAACAGGAAATGGTTACCTACCAACAGGTTGGGAGTTAGGGTACAACCACTACGTTGGGCGTCTTGGTATGCAGCTGCCACAAACCACAGCACTACTTCAGCGGCATAACGTCGATTGGTATACATTGCACTTTGGCTTGGGTACTCTCAGTCATGCAAACACTGCGGCATTGTTGTGGAGGGCAGGGTTGAAGAGGGAGAATGTCTGCAGCAGAAAAAGCAAACAAGCTGATTGAGCTTGTGCAGGCCTGAGCTGAGTGTGGTCCCCGTGTTGCTTTTTAGTGCACTACTGGGGTTTGTACATTGCAGTGTGCAACTTGTTTCAGAAGTTTACATGATGTTGTGCGGCTGAACAAGCCGCTTGTTCATTGGATGGATCCATCGAACTTGTTGTTTTGTGATGGTATGACCTATGTGCCCCGCATGTGGCTGTGCATGTACAGGAGCCCCCAGAGCAGTAGCAGCTTGTTTGTCAGCACCGTTGCATTCGAGCTGTTGCACAAGCCACTTGCCCAACTTGAGATCAAAAGGCCTCTTCAAGTAGCCTTGAGTGAAAAATTTTCACTCTACAGCGAGAACATGCTGGCAAAGTTTCGTCACTGTCACCGCCCCCTTTACTGCTACCACGGCAGATGACCACATGCATGATAATAATCACTGCTTTACAGCCATAGCCTTGCGGCCATCGGCCCCATGACCACATGCATAGTGCACTTGATATCAGGACATTGATGTCACATCGGATAGTCTTCTATTGTTGATGATCAACTGTCACACAGTGATTTATTGGTGACATGTTGCAGGTAGAGCCTGCAGATCTCCGAGATTCAATCTGGTGATTCTGAGTTTGTCTTTATCCCCCCATGAGCCATCAGTTGGCTCCTCACGGCTGAAAACCCCTAGAGGGTAACTTGTAGCAGTAGTAATTCCGTTTTGCAAGCAGTATGGGTGTTCTGCAGAGATGTTGTGAAAGAGTCATATAATTGCCAGCGATATGTACACGCACAAATCCCTTAGAAGCAGCAATTGCTTTTTGTCAGCCAGCAATGATTTAGATTGTTGCACGAGCGAAACTTTTGCAAACAGATTTGGCTGCAATGTACTTGTCAGCTGCATGAAGCAATTGCAGGAGGATTCAGCCATGCAACATACAGGATGCATATATGAACGGATGTATCAAGATATCAGGATGATAGATGGCTGCAGTGCGAAGTTGAATGCTTGTTTGCTGATATCAGATGATCAAAAACGTGTTGCTCGTTTTGTTTCTGATGATTATTGGGGTCTGATGTTATAGCGAGTCAGATTGTCTCTGTTATTGTTAGTTATTTGAGGTCTGCATGGAAGATTAGAAATTTGTCTGAGCATACTGCTGGAAGCACACTGCATGGAATGTCTGCTTCTGAAATGGGGCGCGGGGCCGATGGCAATATTGCTATGGCTGATGGGTAGTTTATATATATATACAGGATGCATATCACAGCTTCACACCATGCATGCACTGCGGTCACAGCTCAGAGCAGTGTCAGCAATACTGAGCGACTGAGCTTCTGATCTCGAATCCCGTCTATCACTGAATACACTTCTACCTGATACCAACACCATATGGCCTAATCATCACCATGATATGCATAATTATGAACTAACGTTTCCACCGGCACCGTGCAAAGTGCTTGTCACCCTTTGCTGCACAAGCCAACGCCACAATGCTCAAGCAGATTGTGCGCTCATGAGCAAGGGAGACCCATATGCCACAATGTAGATTGCATGCATCCATTTGGACACAGGAGCACAGAAGCCTGGTGTTCCCCTGTCCCGTGCACAGTCTGCTGCAGCACCTCGGCAATTGCAACATCTACAGTACAGCAGTGCTGCTCTTGTAGCAACTTGTGGATCACTCATACCGGTATGCCTGCAGAGAGCAAGACATAAGCTTGGCAGCACGTTGCACACTTGCTGATAACACTCAAACCTTTGAAGACTTAGCGCACACATTGATACACCAAGGAAAAACAGCTTCAAGCTGCATATGCAACCATGATCTGTCAACAACAAAGATAAGAGTGACAAGTCAATGTTTACTCTTCTCTATAACAAGCTGTTCACAGCAAGGGGACCAGCATGTGTAGCCCCCAGCTTCAATGCAACAAACACATCAGCAGAGTCAAGTGGCACAGTGCCGAGAGCGCTTCACGCATCACACCGATCTTGAGTATTGAGCAACACAAGGCATTCACGGTTGATGTTTCACCACCTTACTTGAGACAGATAGGAACACAAATCACTGGCAGGGGGAAAATCGAGCGAGTCAAACAACCATAATCAAGCAGAGTACCGTCAACAGTTTACGCACTCAACCTGCTTCAAAATTCGATCACACAGGGCTGCATCTTGCAGCAGCGCTCAGAGCTGCAGCCAAGCCTGCACAGCACCGATGTATTCACACAGCATGAAACACGCACCGGACTTGCCGCAAGATATTGCACCACCTGCATCTGCCTACTGATTTCAAGTGCAAGCATGACCTAGCTAGCAGCACCTCAGGCCAGATTTAGACTTACACGCCGATGACAGCAGCTGCAGCACTGGCGGCACTGCCCCTTGAATACCCAGCCGCACCGCCTGCACACCTAGCTTTAGAACAATAGCTGCCTGGAGGGAACCACTGAGACTTGATCCGTACGTCAAATACCTATGACGTCTGACGATGACCCTGAATCCTGTAGCATCTTGCTAACCTCTTCTCCACAGGCCTTCAGGGCAGCCACCACTTCTGCTGCTGCTGCTTTTTTACCGCGGGAGCTGGTGCTGCTGGTCCTGCTGTTGCCCTGACCACCAGCTGCCACACTCCCTTGCTGGTGCTGGGTGAGCGCGGTACTGCTGCTGTCGTCATTTTCACCGTGGTCGCTGCACTGCAGATCTGATGCTTCTGACAGACGTAATCTGAGCACTGCTGTCAAGGCAGTCAAGCCTGCACGCTTGGCATTGGGGAGGGCCTGTGAGTGGGGCCAAATCACCAACAGGGCACGCCTGTATATCTGATCCAGGGTTGGACCTGGTCAAAAGCAACAGAGAAGCAGAGGACAGAGCAGCCTTCTCTTTCAGAAAGAAAGTGAGAAACAAAAATGGCCTTTGCTGTGTATGTGAGCAACAATATAGTCAGCTTGCCTAGGTGTATGCAGGGCCCTTTGCTTACCCAGTGTGCAGCAGTCAGGTCCAACGATAGGTATGTTTGCTGTCTCAGGCCCCTGTCAACACAATAGACCCTGACACCTTCTGGTTGATACCGAACCTTGCTGAAAGTAACCTGCAGTCTCACCCACCTGCGTTGCCTGTGTAGCCCTCATAATTCTCACTGTCTGGCTCATCATCATCACCAAAGAGTGGCTCGCCTCTTGGATCATAGAAATCACGGTCTGGCTGAATGGGCCCGTAATTAATGGAGGAGCCGTCCATTGCAATCCACTTGCCTGTGTCGGTGAGATCCTCATGCACCTGACAAAGCATACAGGAAGTGTGAGTGGAGACAGAGCGGCTTGATGAGTTTCATTACAGTGGCCAATCAGTCATATTTGCTCTTCCTCCAGCAGCAGCTGTTGAGTACTTTGGCTGACAGCGAGCAATATGCACATGGAAGTGCACATGTTCAAGGTGGTGCATCCAGGATATGTGCAGAATGCAGAATCTGGCCTGGAAGTTGTGGTTTTCCGGACTCCATTGGCTGTCGTGCACCTGGCAGTGCCCAGTGCACCTGTGTCATTCATTCAGGCAGATACATATGCACCTATTGGACCTAATCAGGGTGTTGATCTAGCAGTGTTCATTTGGCATTCCCACGAGTGACTCTGACATTAATGCTGCTGCTCAGCAGTGCAGAGATGTCGATGCCAGTGTACAGCACACCGCATACTCCACATATGACCACTATCAACACCTACATCCACCATGGTATGCTGTCCCTTGCCACGATATTCATCATCATCACTGTAATCATCATCGTCGCACCAGTAGCGGCGGCGCTTGTGGCCCCAACAGCCAGAGTCCTGTCAGCATCAGCAGCACATGCGCACAATCACTTGCTTTGACTGGCCTGATGGGCAAATGCTGAAAGGCAGACAACAGTCGGCAATGCTTCAGCACGGCCCATCATCTGGCCAAAGTCTCCCTGTATATCATGAACCGTCTGGGAATATCAGCAAAACAGTACCAAAGCCACACCACTGCACACAAAAAAAGACTGATATGTACTCAATTCAGCAGGGCAATATGACAGCATCTCTGTTTGAATGGAGCCGTACTCACTGTGTCACCAGTAACAGTGCGCGTGACCAGCACCAAGTGTGCATCAAAGCCAGGGCAGGTTGACAATGCTCGCACCATGGCCCTGTCACTGCCCTTGAGGTGCTCAAAGCTCAGGTTCGACTCCGTGTACTCATGCTCTGGTGACACATACACATGCCAACAAGCAGCAGTTGCGGCGGTGTCAGCAGCAGCACCATAAGCATTGCAACAGTACGGCGGACACTGTACATGCTTACCACAGCTTACACACATGGGTTGTAGGAAGTTGCAGGGTCTGTTCCAATCCACTGGCACCAGGTACATACAGCAAATGAAGTTTTGATGTCCATGTGCGCATACTGTCCATCCTCACCCAATAAAAATGCAATGCGCTTCTGCCTGGTGCCTGCTGCCAGTTCTTTTTCCCAGAGGCGCAGAACCTTCTTGAGCTGCACCTCTGCAGGACTCTTGCCAACCAGGCGTGGAGCAGCTGCAGCCGGCCCAGTGAACACCAGGTTGTAGGTCAGCACCAGACGCATGCCACTGGTCAAGGGAGTCAGCTCATGCTCACAATCTGCATAGAATGCGATGTACTGCATGCTGGTGGCACTGTCCTGCAGGTGGCAAAGGCAGCAACAGCAAAGAAGCGTTGAAAGCAGCACGCGTATTGATGGGTTCACTGCTCAGCTGCTGAGTCTGCCACACCTGCTACAACAATGTTTGCATCCATGTTTGCAATTTCTACGCAGCATGAGTTGCAACACATTGCAGGCAGGGTGGCGTCGTTTGCAACGACAAGCCTGCTGCGCGAGTCACTGTTGAGCAAGCACACAAAGAGTGAAGATGGTCTGAAGGCAACTAGCAAGCAACCAACATGGAACATGCTAGGTTGATGCAATGGCATCAGCATCAACTTGATTAAGCTCCCCCCAATGGTGCCAAAGTCAATCAAGGTGAATCAGATCAACATGATGGATGAATCAGTTTCATGTGTGTCATGTCGAGCCGCACTTATCACCACCGCTAAACTTGCAGCTATGAAGATCTGGAGAAGTTAAGTTGTCTCTGACACTCCAAAGCTTCATACAGTACTCTCCCCTTGTTCTTATGTCCTCCCAAACTCTATGTATCACCATCAATTTAACGTGAAATTGGCAGTGTCGATCACAAAATCACCCACCTGGGAAAAGTCGTGTTTGTACTGCACCCCCTTGTGTCGCACTACCAAGCTGCCACCAGAGTGTCCATCACAGCAGGGCAGCTGCACTACAAGCGTCCCAATCATGCCCTTTTCCTTCTCTGTGTCCTGATGAGCTGAGAAGTGCCCACCCTGCTCATACAACAGCAGCTTGTACAGGCGAGCTTCAAGGTTGGTAGTAGTTGAGGATGCATGGGTGATGTCCAGGGCTCTGGCTACATCTTCTACTGCTGATTGCAGCACTGGCTGCCAGCTGTTGCCAATGTGCACTTTGGAGGCATCTACCTGCAATGGATGCAGGGAGATCAGCACAAGTTGTTATAGTTGGCTGCTTTTGCGCACACGAACTGTGATAAACTAAAGCAAGGGGCCATACTGTAGCAGCAGTGAAGGTCTGTCAGCTGCATTTTATCGATCTCAGCAAAGGGTACATGATCGCACAGTGCCAGCTGCATTTCCCCCTTATATCCTTTGACAACCAATCGGCCTGTTGGCGGGGTTGCCCACAAAGCATTCTTCGCTAAAGTATGTGTACATGTATATGCATCACATGCCCTGCGGGCTATAATAGCCTGCTTATGTAGATTCTGCTCAGGATCGGCCCTGCATTGCCGTGTCCGGGTTGCCCCACGCCCTGTCCTTCTTGGCTTCTTCAGATGCATGTCATATGCTGCAGGAGGCCCCAAAACAGGCTCTCTGTTGCTGTCTCACAGGCTAGATTCGTTATGGGCGTTTCTCAGCATATTCCCTGGACTCTTGTCCTACCTGGAATGCATCACGCACTGTTGTGTCGACCACTGTGCGCAGGCCTTTGCCATGAGGAGCCTGTTCAGCTACAGACTTCAGCGTGGCGGCTTGCTCCTTGCAGAGAGGCATGCCCAGCCTACCCACACCTGCAAGACAGGGACGGAGAGTATAACGACTAATGGTTAGAAGCAGCACATGCAGCCATACAAACACTGGGTGCAAGGTGGAGATGGCAAATTAGATAGCAACACAAGGTATCCTATACTTGAACTCCTATACTGTATCTCAAACTGCATAGTATCTGACGCAATATGGAAACGTGATCTAGTTTTGACAGCATTACTTCTCGGCTCTTTGCTGCTTGCTGACCTTCAACAGAGATGTCTGGGCACATGAAGGGTGCTGAGCTCTCCAGCCGGCCAGAGCAGGCAAAGCGGCTAGGAGGTGCAGCAGCACCCAGCGCATAATAGAGCATCTGTTTCCATGCACCCTCTTCCGCCTCTTCCTCTTCTTCCTCTTCGTCATTGCTTACATCATCCCCTGCCTCAGACTCATCTGATGCCACTTCTTGCTTTACTTCTCCTGTTGTTTCTTGCTTCACCTCTGGTTGCTGCGCCTCTGTCGCTGCCTCAAGACGGGCTCGTTCTGCCTGCATTGTTCCTGCATCATCATCATCATCTGTGTCCATGGCCTCTGCTTTCACTGCTATGTGTACCACTGCTGCTTCAGTGGGCTCTGCCTTGACTGCTGTTGATGCCACAACAGGGGCCTGCAGGAGAAGCAAGTGCGCAAGCTTTGCTGTTAAGCTACA
>LWCB01007281.1:0-10215 GCA_001630525.1 Coelastrella sp. M60 | reverse complement strand
GTGTGCCTGTTGTATCCTGCTTGAGCGACCATTCAAAATGTATCGCATGTCACGTCGCATCGACCGGCCTTGTCGGCATTGCGAGGATTGGACCTTGGAAATTGCTCACGTATTCGTGTAGTACAGGTGCACAGTTCTCTAGAGTTTGCTGCTTTCATGCGCACTGTGATTGTTACCGGAAAGTTTTCGCCATGTCGAAAGTGACCAACGATCGCGCTGGAGTCCACATTGATAAAGTTATTGACATAAATAGAGTTAATTGAGACATTTGAATTCACCAGGCGACTTTGGTGGCGATGGGGATCGTCAACAAGAGCTGGCAATCGCCTTACGCAAGTAAGCAATTGTAGCAACATCAGCAGAAGAGTGCACGACCAATCATTTGTTGGCAGCTGTGTGTCAAGAAATCTATGGCTGGGTAGCACTGTTACCTCTACGGTCTTGGCGATCAGCAAGTGGCTTTACTGCTGTCAGCAGTATCAACAGCAGTCGCCACCAAAGTTAGCAGCAAGTATACTCTCTTCGTCATGCCTTACTCTACATGTATTGGCTTAAGTTGCAACGGCTCAGACTGAGCATTAGCTGCCTGCTATTCAGTACGCAATCGCCTAAGCAGCATTTCATGCAGACTCTGGCCAGTCAGAACAAGGACTGCAGTTGTAGCCTGGCTGCCAATCACCAAGTAGAACTAGCTGCTTATACCCACATCTTACTTTACCACCAGTGGACTCTGGCAGATCAGCAGGTCACTGATGACACACGCATACGACAGAAACTGCCATTGTACCCATCTCCGCACTGCTGCTGCTGCTGCTGCCGCCGCCTGTGGTTCACACCATCTATCTCCAGCCTTCTATACAAACACGGATCGACCGTTATCATTGTCATTGCAGGGTCTCTATTGTAATCCTTCCCATGTTATTCTTCTGTGGCACCTTGGCCTACATCAACAAGGGCAACTTATCTTTTGCAGCAGTAAAGTTGAATGCTCAATTGGGATTGTCACCAGTGGATTATGGCTTGGGAAGTGGACTCTTCTATCTTGGTAAGCATATGTGAATTGTAATTCTCGTAGTATGATGTTCCTGGTACCCTAAACAACATTACAGCACTGAAGGGCTGTCGTGGCCGGTCAGTTCACATGGTTACTATTTCTTTGTACCTACCAGATACACAGGGCTCACATGCAGCTGCGCACACAGTCTTATGGCTGGATATGTTCTACTCAGGACACCAGAGTCCTATAGATATGATACATCGTTTCCACTGCTGCATCTGCTGCTGCATCTGCTGCTGCCGCTGCTGCTCAGGGTTTGCTGTTGGTATCCTCCCCAGCATCTACATGACCATGCATTATGGGGCTCGTCGATGATTAGGCTTCGCTGGTGGATTCGCAGTGTTGGTCATCCTCGTTGACCCTTTCGAATTGCTCTCAAGGGGTGTACAACTCAAGGGTAGTAGGTGAGTGCATGGAAAGTAACAGCAAGGTTAGTAACAGCAAGTTCACTTGGCTCGACAGCACAGGTGAACTACCCAGGCAGACTGCGTGCATGCTGCGAGCTCGCACTGGCAGTACACACTTCACAATCCATTCACGGCTTGGAGGATATCTGATCGCCTCTCAATTGTTTTTAAATCAGCTCAATGGACTATACACCCTGTAATGATCTCAGTGCAATTGCTCGTCATGTTTCTTGCTGCTGCAGCTTGCCTAAATACCAGGCATGTTGTTATTGGCCTGGCTCTCTACACAGCAGTCTGTGGGATTCTAGCCGGATTCACAGGACCACTTATCACTGGGGCCATTGTTCAGAAAATGGGCAGCTTTTCACTGGTTACAATGGCTGATGGTGTTCTGCTGATCGCGGCAGGGCTGCTCATGACAGGTGTGGCATGTTGGGAAAGCGGGCGCTGTAGCAGCGGCTGTAGGTACTCGAGGCATAATCATACTGCAGACAGCTGTGATTCTGCTACTGGCAAAGCAGCAGCACAGGGCAGCGAGCATCAGAGTCACAACCCTTTGCAAAATGAGCAGGTGTAATCTATTGATCTATGTATGCCCATGTCTGCCAGATGTCTGCATGATGAAGCCGTGGCAAGCACACTGTACGTACTGCTTATGTCGAAAAGATAGTCACTGACGAGGGATGGCACCCCTGCAGCAACTTGTTTCAAGATTGCAGAGCCTCAGCTTGCGGAAACGTATAAGGAAAGTTTTTGCTTCTCTTGTCTACAAGTTGCTGACCCATAAGCCATTGCTGGCTTTAGAATAGGCGGAGACTTTTCAGCGCAAGGAACCTCACTGACGTTGTGTCAAAGCTCTGTTGTAGACCCGAGGCATCTTCACAGCTGGTACTACCATCGTATAAGCTAGTAGCCTTTGAAGCAGGGATGCAGTTCTGTAGCTGAGGCTGAAGGCTATAGCCTATAGTATGTCCTGCAATACACGTATGCAGCGTAACAGGCACAAGATCATGATCTACGTGATCACAGCATTGCTATGGCTGATGGTAGTTTGGGTAGTATATAGGTACCTCAGTTGTGTTACAGGACCCCTTATTTGACAGGCAACGGCATCCTCAAAGCTGAGGAGCTCCTACATGTACATCAAGACTTTGACCAACGGCACGTACAGCAAATATGCAATGCCAGTGCTGGTAGCAGACACTCCACATCCATCCTTCACAACATTGGACGAACAGAATCAAGGTGACGATTAGTCCCGAGAGCCTGTTACTGTTAGGCCGATGATAGTCAACATTAGCTGTACGCACACAGGTGTCGCAATCAGCCAACAATTGCAACTGTTACTACCATTTGGTAGTATAGATATCATACACATGACTGATCTTCCACACCAAATTGCTCGAATATATAAACAACTCAACTGGCCAGGATCCGCAATGGATGACATCGCTTAATTGGCATTGCATGCATGTGTGCCAAAGTCAACCTTGACTAAGCCTGTAAAGCCCACAACAGCAACTGCCAGCTAGCAGCAATGCAAGGATTGATTAGCAATGGCACAGCAAGATACTAGGCAGCTGATTTACATATCCAGTAAGCTGTCACTTCGTGCAACACTAACTGTTTGCCCCACCAGCAGCTCCTCTAACTGCACCAGGCCCACATCGCCTGTTGCTGATGATGTTGCAGAACTGCCAGCAGTCGTATGACGACAACCAGCACCTGACGTTCCACTCACTGCTGCTATCTGAGGCGTTGCTGGGGCAGCTGCTGAGCTGGCACTACCGTCTCCTGAACTACTGTTTGGTAGCACATCTACACTCTCTGATAGGTCATCAAGTTGCAACAGCTGTCCAACCCTACTAGGCATCATTGCTTCTGCTGTGTTATCAACAACATCTGTACTGTTTGCTAGGTGATGGTCACTAACAATGGGCTGACCTGGACTAGCAAAGCCATCTGCTACCTTGGCCGACAGAACCTGAGGTCCAAAATCCAGAAGATCACCTACCTGCTGCTGCTGCTGCTCAAACACAAACTGCTCTTGTCCTATGCTACTGTGGTCAAATGCTTTCTTACTGCTATCAGCAGCACTAGTGCCAGTACTACTTAGACCTGCAGCATCACCCAGCAAGTCAATCTGTTGCTGTTGACAGCTGCCACTACATGTCCCTTGCTGCCCAGCATTTGCTGTTGCAGGTGCTGCACTCGCACTCCTCTCAATTGCCAACTCTAGGAAGGGATCCCATACAGCTGCCGAAGCTGCTGAAGCTGCAGTCACCTGCCGCTGTGGCACCTGCTGCTGTTGCTGCTGGTAAGGAGGTGGCTGAGCATTACTGCTGGTGCTGATGCCCAAATGGCTGCCGCCGCTGCTGTGCAAGAGGTTGCTGCTACTGTGCAGTACACCCCCCGTGCGTGCCTTAGGCTGCGGAGGTTGAGGCAGCGGTCCTGGTGTTATAGATGCCAGGGCAGCTTTCATATGCAGATGCTGCAGAGCCCTGTGGCTACTAGCCGCGCCACTAGCAGCAGGCGATCTTGCTGGCTTCTGATGCTGCTGTCCAGCTGTATGTATGTCATCACTGCCAGGACTCGACCCAACCGTCTGTTCCCCAATACTGGACAAACTGTTGCGAGTTGGTCGCTGCTGTCGCTGCATGTGATGTTGCTGCTGCAGGAAGTGACCTGGCTGCTGCTGTGTATGCACTAGAGGCGCGGAGCCTGGCCTACTGCTGTCGTTGCTGCTGTATTGCCCACCTCTCACGTCTAACAGTGGTGAAGGGGACCTATTTGACTTTGCTTCAGCAACAACGGCCACAGCAGAAGCACCAGGAGGCAAAACAGCAGCTGGGACGCTCCTACGTTGCAAAGCAGGTGCAGGATCTGCTCTAGATTGCTGCTGCTGCTGCTGTTGCTGTTGTATTGACAGCTGCTCCAGAGCCCCTGATGCACTGACTCTCATGTTCCTTGCGCTGCTGTTCCCAGAGCCAGCCGTCCAACTTGCTGCAGATCCCAGCAAGTCCTTCAGACTGCTGCTGCTGTTGTTCCTGCTGAAGCCCTGGCGAGCAGGACTGCTTGCCATAGCAGCAGCAGCAGCAGCAGCGTCTGCTGCTTCTGCATCAAGCTCATCCTCATCATCCTCAAAGAATGCTGAGGGATCAATGCCTGCATTGGCCTGATCTGCCAGTCCATCAATGGAGCTGCATGTGTGGCGATGGGCTGGAGCAGCTGCTGTGTGGTCAGCTGCTGCACTAGAAGATAACGCAGCTGCGTAAACACCAAAAAGCAGGTACAACAATGTGAGCATTATACATTCCTCTGGTGTGTCCAAGATTGGTTTAATATAACCATTGATTGATGGTAGCAAGGTGAACCAACAGCTGATTGCTGCTCGAGTTAGAAATGACCATGCACAAGCTCGTGACATTATCAGAGCAGCACAAGATACTTGCAGACACTCACCCAGGTTGCTGCCTTCTGTCAGGTTCCTGCGTATCTGCCCGACACCCACAGCTACTGAAGCAAATGTTGCTGCCAGCTGCTTCACTCGCTGAGCCTCTGGGCTGTTCACCAGACTGCCGCCTGCAAAGCTGCTGGCAAAGCTGCTGCTCCCTGTTGCAGTGACAATCAGCAGCTGGTTAGAGAGTTACTTCTCGCATACAACAATGCAGCAATGACCAAGCCCCAGTAAGCCAGCTTTATTTGATGTACCCTCATTCAGCAGACTCGTCACCCTGTAGCTGCATGTGTTGCGACAGGCACAGCCCCAAGGGATATGAATAGTCTGATGCTGATGCTTGAGTCTTGTCATATCCAACCTATTGGCAGTGTCTGCAAACAGATTGAACAGTCAACAACAACCACATCGGTAGCTGTATGTGTTACCTTCTGCCACATTGCTGCCAGTGCGTCTGTGTTTTTTGACAAAGGCTGTAAAGCGGGATAACCCACTCCTCACCCCAGCACCTAGTCTGGCCGCTAGCTTGCGGCTGCGGTTATCTAGATAGTAGTTCACCAGCTGCTCAAAGGGGTCACCTACATGTACATACAAGAGAGTACTCAGTGAATTCGTATGCACCTTGGAACATGTACCGTTTCCTAGCTTCAAACCTTCAATGACCATATACTTCTCTGTCATGGTGACCTCTTACACCTGCAAGAGGTCTCCATACAAGAGAAGAATTTGATCATTGAAGGTTCGAAGCACCGGGCAAACCTTCTAGAGACGTGTATCACGGTTGCAGCTTCATCATCGCCATAAAACAGGTACCCAAAGCAGAGCAAGCTGATCTTTGCACACTATGCCCTATCAGTCCAGTGGTGAGTTTGGGCGATAAAGGTCATAAAGGTCACTTGCATACTCCTGTGCCTGTTGCCCACCACTGTGCTCAGGGCCCCCCTTCACTGTAGCAAACATTTTGAGCCTCTCCTGAATAAACACTTCATACATCTGACTCTGGCGTAGCATGCTCAAGAAGCAGCGAGCCCGCTCATTGCGCCTGGGAACAACACCAACATACCCATACTTGAGCTGTGGCAGACACGTGCCAAACAGAAATGAATCTGAATTGGCATGGCCTCCCCATCAGCAACCAAGAGTACCGTTGATCACTACCCTTGTGATATGCTGATAGACTCAGGACAAAACCGTATGCATAAGTGCTGAAGTTATGTATATAGACTCAGCAACATGCAGTTCATGCTGACTGCAACTTCCTAAGTCTGCTCCAATAGCTTTGACTCACCTATGTGAACCAACAAGTCCTGTATGGTCAAACCAGTACCCATGACCCTTCATACTGTCGTCATGAGACACATTGCCAGTAGGGGTTTGGCGCCCAGAAGCTGGCCCCTCCCTACCTGGGCTGGGCAAGCCAGCATGGCCACGACCAAGGTCCTCCCTAGCGCTGTTGGAACCATTCAGGGATCCTGCACTAATGCTGTGCCGCATGGGGAACGACCCTGCTTGCTGGTTGGAGTGCCAGCCGGGCATGTTTGGGCCAGTGCCTTCTGGATAAACATGTGTGCGGTAGCTGCCGATCAACTTGAGGAAGTAGCCTTGCATGATGTCTGGAGTGCAAGAATGTGTGAGACAATAAGCATGGTATTGGCGTAGCACCTCCGCAGCTTGCAGTTCACACTGCTGACATGTAACAGATGCCATTGTACTACTTGTTGTATCTGCAGGACTCTTTCAGGGCATATGGCAAGGCCACTGAAGTTGTGATGCCAGTATTGCCCTGAGTGCTGTGAGAGCCAAAACATTTTGTCTGATCACAGAACCCTGGCAGCTTTCACATAGGTACATGCCAGCAACCGCTATGCTGCCATGCCACAAGCGTGCTTACTGGTGATCAGTGGATTGCTCTCATACTCTGTTGGACTGCGCAGCATGCCGAAAGCTGCGTGAAGTGCTGCCTCCAGCTGCTCTCTCCAAGGTAGCAATACAGCATCATCCCTTACTGACCCTGTAGAAGGTTCACACCTACAGCATCAATCCAACAAAGGCAGCAACATGGTATGCTTTCAATGCTGGCCAGTACAAGTACACGTCGTGCATACAGGCATAGTACACTATGCACGACAGTTGCAAACATAACGACTACTCATTGCACCAACAGTTGAAGCGGTCTCGAGTCTTAGGATTAGCTGCTGTAGGCAGCTGTCACAGTTGTGCTGTGACTTTGCCAACATGGTACTTGCCCACTTACTTGCCCAGGTCCAGATCAATGAGAGTGACTTCGTCCATTGGTATGCCCTTCAGTGTTGGCAGCAGCTGTGCAGGCATGCCAATGAGGAAAGGCATGGGGGCTGTCAGGTAGTCCTTGAAGGAGCGGGGCAGAAGCGGCAGAAATATGTGATGCCACCTGTGCCAATCAGACATCTACTGCATCAGCCCACAACCAATATGCCTTGAAGCAACACTATAGAGCAGTTATCACAGCAAATCTGCACCGGCAAGCTCAAAGCAATGCTTCCTTCTTTCACAGATAATGTGTTGGTGGGTACCATCAAGCGTTAGCAGATCAGTTCAGGTATCATGCATTGGACTGGAGCAAAATGGTGTCCTCAAGCAGCCAGATGCACGTACTTGAAGGGATATATCAATGCTACTGCAGCGGAGACTGCTGCAGATACCATATCTCTGCTCTGCCCAACTATCAGCACTCGCCGCTCCAGCAGTAAGCTCGCAATTAGTGTCAACATTGCTGGCACAGGTACATGCCACAGTAGGCGTGCTAGTGAGATGCCTGCATTAGCTGTGCCATTTCCACAGTCAGGTGGGACCTGCAATTCCAGCAGATCGCTGCTCCTGCAGCAACAACCATCAGCGCCCAGCATAGCTTTCAGACATGTAAGGCTATACTCATGTGTTCAGAAGCGCTGTTACTATGCCATCGGATGCGACGGCTTACATGGTAACAGTATCTCTTGTGAGCATTGCTCAGCGAGAATGGCTGTGCTAATGCATGTCAGGCAATTTCAACAGCAAAAGCCTATCGAACAGGTCAGCTATAACACAAAGCAGCTGCTGCATCACTCCAGCCGTCACTGTTATACTGCATGCTGAAACAGTTGCTGTTGATTCCCAGGCTGGTCACGGCAATGCAATGGTCTGCCTTGCTGTGGCCTGGCTGTCGGAGACTCACAACTGCACTGCCTCCCTGTTGAAACCATTTGACACAGCTTTAGCTGGGCTGATGGATATAGCGTCAGGCATAGGTGGCACCTTGACCCTGTAGACCAGGAATGTGACACCTTGTTACCTCAAAGACCAAGTCAGACCTTCATTTCAGGTTTCTGATCCCAGACATACAGCTGGGCCGCAGTAGTAAGGTGGTGATAGCTTGTCATGGCAGCTTGAGACTACACTATGCTTGCGAACCCGAGTGCTTAACAGTTTCTTGGCTGTGATCTGACACTGTTGTGCAGGAGCAATCAACACATGTTGCACCCTGAACAGCACACAGCGTACAGCTGAACGCAAACACACCTTATGACAGACCCCAGTGCTGGTTGCTCTGCTACTGCCTCGGCTAGGTTGCTGAGAAACTGTCCTGCGGGACTGTCAGCTGGTAGATCTGGATGGCTGAAGTCCTGCAGCAAGTCTGTCTGACCCAGGAGCTGCTCCATGATGTCCAGAACCTGCATGGACAGTTTCTGTCTGTGGAAGCCTCTTCGATGGTACCATCGACATGGTGTCACAGCACTCAGTGGGGACTTCATCGAGCGGACAGGAATCCCAGGCTGTTGCAGCACTCGCTGTATTGCTGTGCAGAACATCAACCGACAGTTGCTCTAGCATCAAAGATGCATGGTGTTCTGATGTATTGCTGTCATTAATGTCATAGACAACGAACCTTGAAGAACACTGTTGGCCATGATGCTTCACAAACAAGACACAGCACTTGTGGAAACCTCAGCTTGCTGCCTACACGTGGTGCAGGAGGGAGGAATCTCCTGCAGAAGCCCTGAACCCTGGTGCCATCACCCTGAGTCAACGTGAAGGTGTATTCCTGCAAAGGACCCAGAACACAGAAGGCTAGCAGGCTGGATGCTGAGAAACCCTTATTACATGTATGGCACAGATTGCCTGCCCTCGACAGGGTTGGCAGTATGTCTATGAGGAGTGTCTGAAATACTGTGATGCTATTGGCTTGGTTATTTGCTGCTTCACTAACATTGGAGACAGCCGCCGTGATACTGTTGATCAGCGAGCTATCTCTTGGCAGACAAGTAGCCACAGATGAGCTGCAGCACTAAGACCAAGGAACAAGCACACAACCAGACAGCAGTGTTGGGACCAATATCCACAAGTGCCGCCGTCTCCAACGGCCCTTGCGTTCACCTCATGGCTCATTCGCTCCTTCAGACTTTGACTTTCTGGCCCAAGAGGCAAGCAGAAAGCTGCCAGCTGAGGATCAGGGACATGGAAGGGGGACTCATTGCCCTTGCACTTCAGGAACACCTGGGCAGTCTTGCCCTTCTCGCCTGCTTTGACCCCAACCACGATAAACTTGAACCACATTGTGTTCTATTCCTTAAAAGACTGCGACTTCATGACCAGCCACGATCGCTCGGGGAAACACTTCTGGGGCGGGAGAGAACGTGTTGAACAAGCGCCATGAGACCACATGATGGGGAGAAACACTCATGACATGCTTTTGCTCACCCCGCAAGGTTTCCAAGCCTCCAATCACGTGTTCCAATGCACTGTGTCTGTGCACGGTCGCATGACAGATTTGACAAGACGTTGCACTGCCTGGCAGTACCATCACAGATTACCCGACCACTGCACATAGTGTCTGATTGGCAATCAATGTTCACATGCAATCTCACAACATAGCAGCAAGGACGCACCCCCTTCCACCGTATACAGTATGGCGAACTCACATATTGCAACGAGGGCATTAATGCAGTGAGATACGTGTTGGAAATTTTAAAGGTCTAGACGAGATGCGTTCGCAGCAGGTGCTTCAAGTACTACAGAATTCTGGTCACCTGGCAGCCACAATCGCTCCACGCACTGCTGCTTTATCCAGTGTCAAAAGCGTTCTAGATGGAATATTATCCCAGCAGATTACTGGTACGCTCGTTGCTAATCCAGTACGATCATCGTCAACAGAAGTCAGCTCTACAGCAAGTGATCAGGTGCGGGCCAAGTTGCAGTCAGCCGTGCATGTAGAGCTGCAACCCACGTCAGCGGGCCATTCAAGCTATGGAGATTATAATTGAATTGCGCCCTCGCAG
>LWCB01007277.1:0-17416 GCA_001630525.1 Coelastrella sp. M60 | reverse complement strand
GATGGACAGACCATCGTCGTAAACCCGGCTGCTGGTGTACAACTCCCACACTGCAGATAGAAGGATATGCCACTAATTGAGGTGGGCCGTCGAGTTCCCCATCCACTTAAGTGAAGGCAATGATATTATATGAGCCACACAAAACACAGTTGTCTGTATTCGCAGTTCACTCATTGTCACTTGACATAAGCCAACATATACTTGTGCACGCTGCAGAAGTGCATGACCAGCATTGGCACTGCACAAGCACATGTGAGAACCACACACTTACTCATAAGTCCAAATGAGTAGATATCAGTAGCCTGAGTCATGCGCCCGGTCAGCAACAATTCGGCAGGCATGTAGACAATGGTGCCTGCACACTCAACAAGCACATCATCAATAATGGGACGAGCGGTGACTTGGCTGCAAGCCATTGGCGTCCAATACCAGCACTTATCTTGGCAGTGTGCTACTAGATATCAAGAAGCACAAGGGATGGGGTGGGGGACATTACCAATAATGCAAGCATCTACTACAGAGAGGTTAGACTGTCAGTGTCAGCCGGGGCAAATTCCGACAGTTGGGCTGCCACCTGCTCACCATCCCCTTTGGCACCTCACCATATGTTCTTGTGCTGATGTGAGTTGCATCAAGGTCCAACACCCTGCTGAGTCCAAAGTCTGTTATTTTGCAGGCAAACCCGCGTACGTCCCTGGTGCTGCCCTTCAACAACACGTTTGCAGTCTTCAGATCACCATGTACAATTCCGATGGTGTGGAGGTAATCCAGACCAGAAGCTGTGTCAAGAAGCGCCTTGTAGATGCCGATCTACGGAGGCAACACCACAAGAGTCAGAGACTCCACGACTGATATTGCTTCAGCAGCCATGACCAAGGAACAAGACACACAAAGCTTCCCTCACTGGTTGCATATTATCTGCATTTGCTGCTCAACAGCATCACATCACAACCAGCAGGAGCCTGAGACGCACATGGGACTACCTGGGTGGATGCCGCCCTCTGTCCAGACCAGACATCGCTTCTGACATGTCACACAACATTAAAGCAGTGTGTTTGCTGCAGCTGTCATGCCCTGACTCACCATCTCAGGCTGCCCAACCCTGGTCACAAATCGTCCCTGACTAAGGGCTCGTTCCAAGCTTCCCTTCTCACAGAACTCCTGCATAGAAACAATCAATAGTTGACAAGTAAGCACCTCTGCCACCTGAGCGATAGCACAGATAGAGAGACCCTGATCGTGTCCAGTATGCTGTGCTGAGTTTGAGGGTGCGCGAGCAATGACAGCAGACTCCAACATGCATGCAGGAGCCTATAGATCCACCATAAATAACACGATCAAGCTCTCAGGTACCGTGTCCCTCACCATCAGCATCCAGGTCTCCAGAACATCCTTTTGCTCCGCCTCTGCGCTGCTACTGCTGCTGTTGCTGTCCGCTGATCTCTCCACATCCAGCATCTCAGGGTGTGATGTCGCCGCCAGTTGGCTGGCAGCTAGGTTGCTGCTGGCACCTTCTTGCAACCAGGTAGCTGCTAGAGCATTCCGTTGTGCAGTGGTCATGGTAGAGATGTGGTATGTCTGCACCTGCAGCAACATCAGGAGATTGCCTTCTTGGACCATACCAGACATGCGTCCAGCAGGGCACAGGATAGCATGACCTCTTACTTTGCTAATCTAGGATAGATTATTTGCCTGTGTTTGTATTGGCCCATAATTGACTGCTGCGCTTTGGTCAGCATTGTTGCTCGTTGGTGCCGTGCCCTTGCGTGCAGTATGTCATATAAAGGACAGATCACCCTCCTTCCAGTACTGCTATGTGTACAACAGGTTGCCACCCACACCTACCACATTTGGATGTGCAATGCTTGTGGCCACCAGCGACTCCCTGCCAACATCCATCACCCGGGCTGCACTGCCAGGGCCACTTGCTGCTGTCTCACTGTGCTCAATGATCTTCACAGCAACAGTCACAGACTTCCAACGTCCTGCAGTGCACATGAGCAGTAATTCCACCGAGGCCAAAAGCAGACGAGCCTTGTGACTCACCATACATATGCAGCCTGCCAGGACAACTCAGCCTGAAATGTCACACCATCTGTGCACTACCACTGCAGACACTTTGCTGCAACATGTACACAGCCATAATCGCCTTTCAGCTCACCCTTATACACTCCCCCATAGCTGCCTCTCCCCAGCAGTGGTCCAAGCTTAAGATCACGCAGAACAGCCATGTCAGAACGAGCCTTCAGCAATGCAGGCACATCACGAGAAAACGTGTCCTGCGCATCAGCGCCCTTGCTGTTCACACTGCTGCCTGCAACTAAACTACAAGAGTTGCTCCCTGGGCCGCCATTAGTAGCTCCAGATGTGACCGCTGAGGCTGCCTCTGCACTGCCAGCAGCACTGCACCTGCCACTAGTGGTGGCACTGCCTGCCCTGCTGTCACTGCTGCGCTTGACACCAACTACAAGACCACCAGGTGAACCCGCTGTGTCACACGTGCTGCTGGTGCTGTGAGGGGTGCCACCAGCAGCAGCAGCAGGAGATGGTCTGACCACATCATGACAAGCAGTGAAGCCCAGATCATTTTCAAGGGCAGCATGGTGGGTAATGGTGTACCTGCTGGGCGGGGGACCTGCTGCTGCTTCTATGGCTGCAGCTGCATGACTGATTGGGCCCTGCAGCAGTAGCGAGCCCTGGGCACCTGTTTGACTGGGCGAGGCATGCGGCACAGTTTGCAGTGGTGCGCAATCAATGTCTGCTGCATTGTTCCCCCTAGCACTGGAGCTAGAGCAGACAACGTTCATGGAGGAACAAGCTGTCAGTTGCCCGGAAACAAGTGTTTGTCGCATGTGTGCTGGGTGGGGCTGATCAGAGGCCGAGTACTGCTCACTGAGCTCCTCACTGCTGCCAGCATGTAATGCTCTGGCTCCTATATCAGGTGTGGCTGCACCCTGTGGGCGGCTGCTGCTGCCTCCTGCATGTGTACTGCTCCTCATGTCGCTGACAGACAGGTTGCCGGCAGCCCCTTGGGGGTTTTGCAGGCAAGGCACAGCAAGCACCTGTCATGGCACACCAGCAAGCCAAGAGTGCACTTTGTTTCATACAAGTTTGGTTGCAGGATGATTGGTAACAGGCGCTGCATCTTCCGTGCACTTCACACCGAAGAACAGCTGACACCAACCTGCACTTGAGAAGCAATGGCAGGAGTGTCTGTACCAGGTTTTGTGCATCTGTACATATATCCATGCCTGCTCGCATCACAACCAGTCTTACCCTGTGCTGATCTGGATTGTCATTAAGTGATAACCGGCCCTCTGGGTGTGTATTCTGCAGGTGGCGGTTTTCGAGCTGTACGTCCTTGCTTGCAGCGCCTGAAGACTCGGCAGACAGGGGCCGCCTACAACGCCACTTGCGGCAGCAGCAATACAGGAGGGCAGCCAACAGGATGAAGCCACCCACAGGAGCCACTATGGCAGCTACCAGCACTCTGACGTGACCTTCAAGGTAACAACACAGAGGCACATGTGAGAGAAAGGGCGCTGCTGTACATGAGGCCTTCAACAAGCCTGGACAAGATACCTTGCAAAGCAATCCACTGGCATTCCATCATCTACAATGTTGCACCGAGTTAACAACCAACGAGCACCAAACAATCCCCTACGTCTATGTTGTCAATGCTGAGCTGAGCAGAGCAGACTACGAAGGCAGCATTGACCTCAGCAGAACATACTCGAAGAGAGCAGCAACACCATGACTCACCTGTTGTGGCTGCGTCCCTTTCTTGTGGTGGAACACAGTTAAACACTACACCAGAAAACAAAGCTTGAGCGTCTGCAGCAGGGCACAACAGCAGATAAATGTCCATGGGACACCCAATAATGTGTCAACACAGTGTGAAACCCAGTAGTGGCTGAGAGGCATGTCCCCTGTGTCACATGATCCAGCCATGCCCCATACCAGCACATGTTTTGCTGCTGGGCTCAAATGGTTCACACACAGAGCAGCACCACTGTCAACACCAGGCAAGCATCGGCTGAGTTGGCAGTCCAGCCTTGCTATCAGCTCACCTGAGGACTTGTTGCCTGCTGATGTTCCTTTGTTGGCCTCAGAGTTCGCACCATACACCAGAACAGATATTCTGGTGGGCCGAGAAAAGATGCCTGCTGTGGCGTTGACTGCAGAGATATTCCCTACACCATACTGCTGCTGAAGGGCATATAACACTCTCTGATTATACTGCTCACATGTGTCCCACTGAGAGGGATTCTCATACTTGATGCCCACATCTTGCAAAACCAACTGCATGGAGAACACCCCATTCCTTCTAGAGCACCACAAAGCAGTATCAAAGTAGCTGGTGCAACGGAGTGACAGACAACACATACATGCACAATGGACTGACAGACAACACATACATGCACAATGGTAGGGGTGTGCTTGCTGCTGGATGACCACATGTGCATGCAGGTGTACAGCTGTCCATCCAGAGGATTGGTGCGTACAATGTGCGCTGTCTGACACACACCGTAGCATTGGGTTCCAACACAATACTTGTCCACAGAGGAAAGCCAACACCAGCAATGCGCCATGGCTGTTCCGCTGTCTGTTGATATGCAGAGGATGATGCAAAGTCAGCCAAAACCAAGCCTCTGAGGGTCAGTACTGCACCGCTCTCCACCAGAACAGCATCAGGTATATGTCCAAAACTCAACAGTTGCCAAGTTGGGAGTTGGGCAACCGGAGCTGGCCAATGACAGGCTGAATGCAGCAGGTTGGCAGCAGACCGTTCATTAGTACCTCTGCATGCTGGTGCAGTTGGTTGGGGGTCATGTCAACCATCTAGGGAGCTTATATGAAGTCGTTTCCTGCTGCAGTCTATGCATACTGAGCATATCACCAGCCTCAGGTGATGCAGAGCTGCTCTAAGTTTCATCAGCACGGGGTTTGGGGACTTGACAAAATAATACGGAATGGCAGCATGAGTAGCAGGCTGTGCAGGGGCAGTGAGTCAGCATCTTGCTGCGACCATCTCCTGCCTACCTGATGTGATGGTCAGGTTGCGCCTGCCACCCCCTGTCTGCCCTAGCTTGGCAACACCACCTGTAGCAGCAAAGTCTGCATGCCATGCAGCTTCATCCAGATACACTGTGTCTGCAGGAGGAACAGTTGATTATCAGTAAATCATGCCTCAATAGCATAGAATAGGTATCGTACACGGTTGCTCCTACCAAACAAGCCACAACGTTACACCAGCCATTCATATCGCTGGCTGCTTGCTGCTGATGCCATACACAGCGAAAGAACGCACCTTCAAGTTCCAAACAGGTAACTTCACGGTCGTTCCAGTATTTCACTATGTCATCAACACGGTATACCAGCCTGTTACTGATGGTGGGAGCAGCTACTGGGTCAAAATACTGTTTAACAGCAGCAGCAGTATACACCCCATTCTCTGAGACCAGCTGTCGCCTGCCTAATAGCCTGGGCTTCCCCAAACACAGATGTAGTTGATAGCTGCAGAGCAGTAGCCACAGCGCAACTACTCGGACGCTGGTGAGACCGCCACAGGTGCGCAGCAACATTCATCTGCCAGTTGTCGGACGCAACGCCAGCCTGCTCGATGAAATCCAAGATTAAGTACTGTCGTTCAGCATCAAGTGCACACCATCAGCAACAGTGCTCTTTTCGGGACGGCCTGAACACAATCCTTGGATATCGCCACCTCAACATCCGCCTGGCGGCAGCATATCACGTCGCACTGCTTGTATTGCAGTATACAGGAGCTCTTCACATAAGCCGTGCAGAATTGCCCCGGCTCCTGCCGAGTACCATGTAACGCTGGTACAAATCCCTTGCCATCCCAGTGTGACGCGACAGCACAGGCAGCAACCGCCCAGGCCGTAGGTGCTTGATGGTGTGAGTAAGAAAATGCTTTCCATCACACGGCAAGTGCAAGCAGTATATGGAACAATGAGGCTATCAAGTTCCGTCTCAACTGGGTAACCATCCGAGGCTGTCATTTACTGCTTTCCATGTTGATTTGATCCGTATGACAGCAACTACACATGTATCAAACACCGGGTTACCTTGCTGAGGATGCGCTCACTGCACAGTAACTTGAGTCTGGGAAGGGTGAGGGGTATTTCGAGCTCCTTAGTCAGCAGGAGGTTGATAAGCTGTGAAATTTCATCTGTTGTTGCCGGCGGAACCACTGGAGCAGGAGCAAACATATCCGTTAACGTCATGAAGCAGTGCAGCACCGCAGAGAGGACTGAGGTACAGCTTCAAACCAATCGCGCCAGCAAGTACCCATTCAGAGTGGCTACCTTCAATGTGCTGGTGAGCTATGTGTTTCTGATATGGCATGCAAACAGCAGAACCATACGAGCAACAGCCCAGCTAGCCAATCAGCTGTTGCCCCTCATGCAGAAGTTCTTGTTTTACGTTGGCCTTGTCATCCACGCTCCTGTCGACACTGTGGGGTGTGGCAGTGCATATGAGCTATGCCCTGACCTGGAATCTAGCTACATAGCGGTTGCTTTCATTCACTAAGCACAGTCACCTGCAGGCTGATGGCTTGGCTCAGAGTGGTGATTTTGTCAAGGTGAGGATTAAGCAACTGTTCTTCCCCAGCATGATGCCAGACAGGCTTCATCAGATCTCAAAGGCGGGCATATACGGTGGACAGCATCCTCGGTCTGCTAAACAGTTTTAGAGCGTCATGCTTTGCAGGTGCCAATCAATTGTCTGTCGTGGGAATATCGCCTTCCTCTTATACTACAAGAAATCAGGGCAGCCAATGCCGATATTATCTGTTTGCAAGAACTTAATCACTTTGGTGGGTAAACAAAACCTTCTGACAGGCTGAAATAGCAGCAGTGAGCGGTCTGGGTGCACTGACCCGTGCAGCACAGTTCGTATGGCAGTCTCCGTGCGGCAAGCATTGATGGTGGTGAGGTGTCCTTTGCTTAGATCAGATTCAAAATCATACGCCCAACACTTCAAGTGCCGATTGGTGCATATACCCTGGCGTACACACTGCTCATGCCCTGTTGTGTTGCAGACACGCTTGCCACAACACTCGTTCCCGAGGGGTACTCGTGCTTTTTCAGGGCCAAGAAGCCCTCACCAGCCCTTAAGTTTGGTTTTCCTGCAGACGGTATTGCACTGTTCTACAGACACAGCCGTTTCAGCTGCAGCCCAGCACCAGCAGGTACACACCTTGTCTATTCGGGAGGTGTATGCTGCTGCAGTGTGACATGCTTGAGCCACAGAGCAAGCTGTTTGCTGTTGACCTAAATGTTCTAAGGAACTGAAGTCAAGCTTGCTCTTGTCAACCCTGTAGGTCATTGTTTCGACTCAATAGATGGCCAGCCAGCAGCACAAGGGTTCGTGACAGCACAACTATTGGACAAGGTTTCGGGCAGGTCGCTCATAGTAGCAGCAACACACCTGAAAGCAAAGGCCGGTATTGAGAACGAGCAGACACGTGTTCATCAGGTAGAGTGGTTGATACCTGAACAGCGTGCAGGTCAGTATTGTGTCTGGTCTGCACTCAGATGCCAATATGTATCTGGTGCTGTACAATGAGCACACTTTGGAGATTGGCGCTCTGATGCGTTGTCTCCAGCTGCACACCTGACTCCTCTCTGTATGCCATGTAGGCGTGCCAGCTCCTACAGGAGTTGCAAAATATGAGCGATAGGTTTCCACAATATCAACAGCAGCAGCAGTTGCTATCCAGCAGCAATGGCAATAGTAGAAGTAACGGCAATGGCAGCCAGAAGCAGCAGCAGCCAGCGGTGCTGGTATGTGGTGACTTCAATACAACACCAGATAGTGAGACAGTCGGGGTGAGTGGTCAGGATTGGTGGAGGCCACCTTATGAACCGCGTCGCAACCAGGTGCATGTTGTTGTGATGGCTTGCATGTGTGCCGATAGGGATTCTCTGCCTGTCATTATTGCTGCAATCACTTCTATGTTGCAGCGCTTCAAACATCCACAGCAGGATGCATGCTTGGTAATCTGCTGTAGGTGGTGAAGCAGCATGGACTAGCGCTTGAAAGCATCTGGGACGTGCCTTGGAGGTCTGTTGAGGATACTATGACTGGCAGCAAAAGCACCTGCTGCAGCAACGGGAGTGTCGAAAGCCACAAATCAAGCATGGACACTTTTAGCAGCAGCAGCAATGGCACAAATGGCAAAGCAGTGCAGCAGCAATGCTATGGTGGCAACTGCGTGCAGCAAGCCCTTGAGTTTACCACATGGAAATTCAGAAGTGATGGGGTAGCGAAGAGGACCATAGACTACATCTGGTTCAGCAAGCAGCAGCTAGTACCCATCAGCAGGTGGCGGATGTTGTCTGAGGTAGAAATTGGGCCTCAGGGCCTGCCAAATATGACTTACCCGTCGGATCACATGTGCGTGACTTGTGAATTTGGTTGGTCTGAGTGCTAAGTACAATGTCTGCATACCATTGACTTTCCTTCCAACTGGTGCATTCAACTGGGTAACTATGTCTACACGTCTAACTGCTGCCAAGTCAAGGACCCTGCACCAAGGAAGCTGGTTTCTGAGATGCTGTTGCTTTGCATGTCTAACAACGCCCTCCTCTCCGCGGCCCTATCAGTCACAGTAGTGTATCAATCCCGATGTTGGCTAAAGAGAGACTAGCTGTATGACTACTGGACTTGGCTGCTGCACAATGGACAAGTAGAGGGCTCTGCATACACCAAGGCAAGCTGCTTTGCTATGTTGATACCCGCTGCTTGCTAGTCACAATCATAGCCAATGCCTGATACTGTTATGGGAGGCGAATGTGAGTTGTGCCGTAAGAGAATGCGGTTTCCCTGCCCAATGAGCCTGTCCTTAACTCGTCAAACGGGCTAAAGTTGCTCATGTAACTTTCACACTCGATGCTGTTACCATGCCTAGCAACGCGTGTGTGACTTGGAAAATCCCAAGGGCCTCTGACCAGAGTTAGTACATCCCTGGTCATCTGGCCCACCAGATGCTGCAGGGTACTAGCCAGGCTCTGGGCCATGGGTGTTACGTACCACACTGACATGCATGCAACTTGCATAGTTGCATGCTTGTCTGTTATCTGTATGCCTGCTGCCCTCACAACAAGGCAATCTATTGTGGACTACTCTATGCAACGGAAAATGCTGGCCCATGCAGCCATAGGTAAACAACGACCACATCTGTGAAAAGAAAGAATGATTTGGCTCGATCAGCAAGATGCATGCAAGCACAAAAGCAAGCTGATAACATCTGTGTGCAGGTAGTGCTAGGGTCCTCAGCTTAAAGACAACTACTTTGCGTCAGTGTGAGATAAGAGGGTGATATAGCGTGCTGAGTACCACCAGGAGTAGCCATGATTGCGATGATATGCCACGCCTGCTGCACAGATCTATGTATAATCAACTTTCAAACTCAGTGCATGTAGATGAGGCGTGCTTGCCTGTTGTCAGTGACCTGCTGCTCTCCAGTCCTTCGGACATTGCGCCGTGAGCAGATCATGTTTGATACACTAGATTAATTGAGCATGTGTTGGCGGTGCCGAATGAGTTGGGGCCATCACCAGTCTCCTGGTGAGGATATGCATGCTAGCATGAGTGCAAGTCGCGTCACAAGGACTTACCGGCAGCGCACCAACGCGCGTTCATGTCTTCAAGGCATTACTTGATGTTTCTAAGGGTATCAGCGTATGCCGAAAGGCTCATGCTTGCCATACAGCCTGCTGCTCAAGATGCAGTAGGAGACGGTCTTTCCAAGAACGATATGCAATGCAGTCCGAGGCTGCATCGAGCTCATCATGCACACAGAAAACCCATGGAAGAGGCACGCACAACCTTCAGATACTTTATGGCGGTCGGCGTACATTTGGCTACGCTGGAAACCGCCAGCGGTGGAGACAGAGAGCCCGATATGGTTTTAGAAATGAGGTTATATGGCGGTAGAAAAACTTGGCTCAAGTGTGAGTGTGCTTAGGTCGGTTTAAACCAAGTGCACGTTCTTGCCATACCTAGACCAGACCCAGTCAGTCCTGATGCAGCTGCTTGCCTGCGTGGCCGTGTCAAAGTATTAGCTGGTTGAAAGTCATGGCTGATTGCTGATAAACTGAAGCATGCGGGTCTTGCTGAACCGGGTTTGAAGAACGATCCTTGCTGCAGATTTTTGTAGAGGGGAGAACTGAGTCTCAACTTGTGTCAAACGGTCTTGTTCATAGAGACAGCAGCGCGTCTTCCAAATGGCAAAAGCAGGAAGCATACGCGGGCTCCAGGTGTTCATTGGGGACATAAGAGCCTGTCAGAACAAGGAACAGGAAACCAAGCGTGTAGATAAGGAATTGGCCAAAATCAGAGGAAAGTTTGGTGATGACAAGAAGACTCTCACAGGTATCCAGCATAAACTGCCTAGTTGCATGCAGCAACCTGATCACCGTGAAGAGGTTGACAGCAACTGATTTACAACCAGCTGACGGTTGACTTCTGTTGCGCAGCATACGACCGCAAGAAATACGTTTGGAAGCTTTTATACATCTACATGTTGGGGTATGATGTTGAATTTGGACACAAGCAAGCATGCGATCTGATACCAAGTCAGAAGTAAGTAAGTCATGCCTGGTTGCTGGTTGCGGATCTGGCAACAGATACCCAGAACATGTCAACACCATTCTGCAGGTATTCAGAGAAACAAGTTGGATATATGGCTTGCTCCATCCTCATGAATGAGGTGAGCCAGGCCTGACTGCGGTACAGGTGGCATTGGGATACATCGCTGCATGCTCTGTGGCTTGTAGGTGGTCCTGGTACAATGTAATCTTGCCCATCAGCAGCTTAACGGCGCCCTGACACCACGGCCTTTGGGAAATGCCGTTGAAGTTGTTGTGTACGCCTGCTGCAGAAAGATGAGTTTCTGCGGCTTGCAATCAATGGAATTCACAATGATCTTGTAAGCCGGAATGAGGCATTCCAGAGCTTGGCGCTTACTTTTGTGGGAAACAGTAAGTGCACATATATTGCATAACAGTGCCATGCAGGTGTATAGACGGCTGCTAATGCAGTTAGTCATAAGAGGTTGGCATCGTTGTGTATTTGCAGTCAGTAGTGTTTTGATGAGATGCAGACTTCTTGCTCTTCCTTCAACTCAGCATCCTGCATGAACCTTGTGAACATCTTGCAGTTGCTGGAGCAGAAATGGCAGAGGCATTGATGCCAGATGTACTAGCACTGCTGGTAAGTTCCACAACACTCTGTGTCCTTATGGTGCAACAAGTGCAAGGCTGTGCAGGTTTGCCGCAGGATCCTATGTACATGTCGTATGCCACCAGGTTCGCGGATGCCAAAATGGTGTGTTCAGGATCACAATATGGGATACATGCAATAGCCTGGGTGTCGTCCTGTCTGCTTACTGCAGCAAAGTGGGACGGTGCGCTCAGTGGTCCGGAAGAAAGCAGCTCTGTGCCTGCTGAGGTTGATGCGGAAGACGCCTGCAGATGCACAGCTAGTATCCGCAGACACGTTTGCTCCAGTCATCTCACAACTGCTGGAGGAAAGGGATCTTGGGATGTTGCTGAGTGTGGTGACATTGCTTCTAGGAATCTGCATCAGATCCACCAGCGGTGAGTGTTTCCAGTCAAAAGCTGGCTGTCACCTTGTTGCAGAGAGAGCTTCTTGGTGATGATGCCTGACTATGGTCAGTATTACAGCGCTGTTCTGACATCTCATTGCTACCAGAGTTGGGAAGCTGCTAGCAGAACAAGGCAAGCAGCGATATATGCCCTGCAACTATGGTCTAGATTGTATTGGGTGCCCCACAGAATATGCATGGTGCGATACAAAATGAGGGTCATCTATAGATTAGTGCTGTTCGTCTTGATTGTCATGTGAGTGAGCTTCAAGCAAGGGTCTTCTGCATTGCCAACATGTAAGTCTGCAACGGCGCATGATGATCTCCCGCCTAAGTGCAGCTATGTACTGCCACACTGTATATTTATCAATGTTAACAAGCTGCTGTTGGTGCTGTGACAGCTGGCTATGAGCAGTGCCACAGCAAACTGCTTCGCCTGTTGGAGCGATTGGTGTATTTGCGGGAAGTGACAGCAGACTATACCTACTATGGCATTGCCAGCCCCTGGCTGCAGGTAAGGCGCTTGTCGCACACAGCAAGTGACCTTTGACTTAATCACTTACTGTGATGCTGTCGATTGACAGATGCTGGTGGTGTGCTGCATGCTTTGACCATGTGTCTGTGCACCAGAGCGTGGATCATAACTCTGGTGACACCATTCGCGTGTGTGCCTTGCATGCAGGCCAAGGTGTTGCGTACTCTGCAGTACTTTCATCTGCCAGAAGGCACCGCAGCACAGCAGCAGCTGCATGATGTACTGTTGACCATATTCAACTGTAAGTGGCTACTGCCAGCTGGGTCTGCTGTGGGGTGAGGGGCCACAGTTCATTGTATGGTTCATCATGTATGTGATACGCATCATTTGGCACTCCCTGTACTGCCATGGCAGCATGAATTGCAAAGCTGCAGATGCTGACAATACCTTGCTGTCCGGTGTGCTGCAGCATGTGCAGATGCTACTAAGCACAGCACCATCAACAAGAGCAATGCCCAGCATGCTATCTTGTTCGAGGCCATCAGCCTCATTCTGGCACTTGAGTGCAGCAGGGACCTGCTGGCCAGCAGTGTCAGCACACTAGGACGCTTTCTTTCTGTCAAGGTGTGGCCAAGCTGCAGCAGAACAGCAGGCTTCCTTACGGAGTTGCAGCTTAATGCATCTAGGTTGTACATGGTTGCCCCAACAGTGTGAAGTCCTGTGTCTCAGCTGCAATGCCAGATCTTGAGAGAGCAAGACTATGTCAGCAGCTGTGACTGGTGCCCATGTTCATCCTGCATGCATTCTGATTCTGCACAGGAGCCCAACATCAGATACTTGGCGCTGGAGACCCTGACCCGTCTGGCCTTGGTGCCTGAGGTGCAGGAGAGCATCATGGCACACCAAGTGAGTCAATCATGGAAATACGTAAGGGTCACATTTACCCACTGCAGAGTGAATGCAGTAACCACCAGACATATGTCCACGATGCTGTGCTGCCTGCTGTGCTGCCTGCTGTGCCAAGGGTCCTGCACTGCTCAGTTGACTAGAGGCAGTGTTTGGGTCACCTTGATCCTAGTTTTCTCTCTCTCTCTCTCTCTCTCTCTCTCTCTCTCTCTCTCTCTCTCTCTCTCTCTCTCTCTCTCTCTCGTACCTTTCCTGATTGCTGACTTGTTTTGCTGCTGCAGGCCACCATCATTGCAAATCTCAAGGACACGGATGTGTCCATTCGCCGCCGTGCTCTGGACGTTTTGTTCACTATGTGTGATGGAGGGTCAGCAGTGGAGGTGGTGGAGGAACTGGTGAGCAGCAAGGACAGAATGTGATTTGGCAGCTGCTTGTGATGAACTGCACTGCCACTGGCAATTGTTCTGCAGCTCCGCCGCTGCATCGCCCTTGATGCAGGCTCCATGTCGGGATAAAATGGATGCAAGTAAATACTCATGGCAGGCACTGGGCCCCTCCAACTAGTCGTGTAAACCTGGGTACCATGCATGTTGATGAATCATCAGCCAACAAGCCCTGAAGTGCTATGTAGTGAATGTTGGTCCTACATGCAGCGTCAACCGCATCCTGTATGTGTTGTGGCTGCAGGTGAAGTATCTGACCATCGCAGACTTCAGTATGCGTGAGGAGTTGGTGCTGAAGATTTGCATATTGGCAGAGAAGTTTGCACCCAATGTGCAGGTGATCTCTCATATCTGCTTGTCACTGAAATGAGTGCAGAGATAACAACCTCCAGCAAAAGATCAGGTCTTTGCTGTTGATTTCTGTTTGGCAGTGTATCTGCTTGTTGTGTGATAGAACATAAATGAAAGAAACCTCGGCAAATGACCCTTCTCTTGGCTCCTAGTTTCTGGTTGGCAGTGTGGGCAAGTTCTGGTGAGATTGCTATACCATGCTAGTCTGCTATGTCATGCCTGCAGTGGTATGTGGATGTGGTTCTGGCGCTTCTTGAGCGGGCTGGTGACTTTTGTGGTGATGACATCTGGCATCGAGTGGTGCAGCTCATAACAAACAATGGGGGCAGCCAGGGGTATGCAGCTCAGCAGGTGGTGGAGGTGCTGAGTCGTGGTGCTAATCATGAAGCACTCATGTCCATGGCAGCCTATGTCCTAGGAGAGTATGGACGACTCATCAAGGTACGCAGCAGATAGCAGGTGTGGCATGTGAGTCGTTGCTCATCATTGTGTATTGCATCTGCATGTGCTTCTGTCACATCACGATCTGTTGGGCGAGCAGTTGGAGGTGAGCCGTTGAACATGGTTTTGATGGTTGTGCAGGGCCAGGTACCCATGCTTGACCAATTCAAGCTGCTGCACGAGCGCTTCCCCACCCTATGCACTGCAACCAAGGGGTTGTTGTTGACGGCGTATCTGAAGCTGCTGCTAAGTGATGCCAAGAATACTGCCCTGCAGTCAGAGATTGTCGGGGTGTTTGGCAGGTACTCAAAGCAGATGGAGCCAGAGTTGCAACAGCGCAGTGCGGAGTATCTGGTAAGGCTGCTACTTTTACAGCTAAGTACTGTGTCCTGCGTATACAAGATAACTTGCACCCTCAAATGCCAAGTGCATGGTTGCATGATGAGGAGTTGATGAAGTTGTGCAATTCACATATGACATCATCTGCAAGGTTTTGTGCTTTGATGGTGACTCACAACCTGCCTGTGTACTGGCTGAAGGTGCTAGCTCAAAATCCAACAGCAACTGCAGCCAGCTATGTGCTACCAATGCCACGATGGGAGGGCCGTGAATCAGCACTGTTGAAGCGATTGGCGGTGAGTTGCAGCCTTATGCTCCTAGCTATCTATGAGACTTGTTCTCTATCTGACAGTAGTCTTGTGACCAACCCTGTAGCGGGTTGTGTTACCATCTGTTGTGGAACAACAGTCATAACCTGTTAGAGCAACGACGTGAGTTGGGGCAGCTTGTCATTGTGGCAGTCAAAGGATATTTGGGTTTGGGGATCACTGCATGTGCAGGCAATCATGGTGGCCTTTTGGTGGTGACGGTGGCTCTGTAGACAGACATGCTGTTGTGTGTGCAGGCTAATGAGGGCAATGATGCAGATGCAGCTGAAGCACCAGTACCTGCAGATGATGGTCTCATACTGGCTGCTGCTCCAACAGTGGGTGCCCTGTCTGTGGCCTTGGGTGGTGCTAATCACACGGCACCTGCAGCACCAGAACCAACATCAGCACCACAGCATGAAACAGACACCAATAAGCCCATCACAGCAACAGAGGCTGCTCAGTCATCAACTGCGGCCCCCCCTCGCGTCCCTGACTTTGACCTTCTTGGAGGTGACCTGCTAGACACTGGTGAGCCCTTGCATTGGTGTGCTATGATCAGCAATGGAGCTGTAGACCGTGTATTGGTTTACAGTTGGTGTTCCACTATTGTTGATACGTGTATTGTTGGCGCTACCACCGCAGGCACAGTAACAGGTAACAGACGTCTAGTATCTTGCACATCTCTCAGCAGACCATGTTATGCTGTATGTCTGTATGGGGTGATGGCATGGCACCAAAGTCACTAACAATGCTTGAACCATAGACTAGCACCCCATTGCTGCTATTAAACTCTGCTGCTGACAACAGGAACAGCATCATCAACAGCGGCACCTGTTGCAGCTGCTGTAGTAGCAGCAGCAGCAGCACCAAATAGTAGGTCGCACGTGGACCCTCTTGATGAGTTGTTTACTGCACCAGCTGCAGCAGCAAACACTGGCATCGCCCTGGCCAATGGCGCATCTGCTTCTGTAGCGCCCCCTCATGTTGCTACACAACAGAAAATTGCCTCAGCGGTTGCTTCAAACAGTACTGTGCTACCAGAGTCTGCGTCAGTAAGCAGCACAGCTTTGGGGAGGGGTGTGGCAGGGGCTGCAGGGCTTGATGGCACTCCAGGAACACATGCAGCTGCTGTGAATGCTGGCAGCGCTCAGGGACCTCCATCTTCAGATACCTGGGCAGCTGGTCTCAATACTGCTGCTATCACAGCGAATGTGGGCAGCAGTGGGGCACCTGGTAGCCAAACAGCAGGGGCAGGTGTATCTGCTGCTGCTGCCAGCTCTGGTAAGATGGTACCTGGGTCTCAGCATGCAGATGAGTGGAGGGTCATGGGTGATGTGAGGCAGTGGCACAGAGCTCTGCTCACAAAAGAGAAGGTGAGATGTAACCACAGCCCCAGGGTTCATTACATCTGGGCAAAGTAGCATATGTTGTCATTGGGGTTGCCCACCTTCTAGCACAATATGCCACGACTAGTTCGGGCCCAGTGCTCAAGAACACAGCGATGCATAGTATCAAGTTGCCATATCTGATCAGCCTGTCATTGGTACATTGTATTTAGAATTACTGCTCGTATGTCTGAAGATAGCTGATAAGGGGTGCAGCACAGATAGCACCTTGTTGTCACTGTTGCAGCTGACCTTTTGCTCTTGCATGTTCATGGGGATCTTGAGCAGCCCTATGGGAACCCTGGGTTCCTTGCAACAGAGCACCAACACTGCATGTTTGGTCATGCAGGGTATTCTATATGAGGACACGTACCTGCAGATTGGTCTGCAAGCAAGTTTCGCACGTGCAGTTGGCAACCTACAATTATTTCTTGGCAACAAGCATGCCAGCCAACCAATCATAGGCCTGGGACTCCTGCCGTTACCCAGCCCAGCCATCCAGGTGTTGATGGGGCAGTTGCCGTCTCAGCTAGCGCCAAAGCAGCAAGTGCAGGTAGGTGCTGCAGGTTTGCTGTGAGTCAACGTCTGTAGCTCTGGTGTAGTCCCTATCATCCAGGGACTGGCATGCAATTGTCAGCAATGTGGCAGTTTCCACAGGCCAGTTACTTGATCAACTGGCCTTGATGGTCTGTTGCCTTGAGTAGAATCCATGTGTTCTGTTTGAAGTCGTCTCTTGTGATGTTATTGACTTATTCATGTCTTGCAGGTAGCGGTGCAGGTGACGTGTCTGCACCCTTTCTCAGAAGCCCCTAGGATTCGGCTGCAGTACAGCTGTTGTGACCGACAAGTAATGCAAGAGTTGGCACTGCCAGTACTGCCTCATAAGTTCATGGTGCCAGAGCCGAGTATTGCCAAGGAAGTTTTCTTTGACAAATGGAAGACTTACCAAGGTGCGGCACAAGTAGCACAGCCTGTATCTTGGTACACATGCAGAAGCCCGCAGCTTGTTGTCAGTAGGCATCTTGCCCATAACAGCAGCAACAAGTTTTTGCCAGGTAGAATCGTGTCTGTGATGCACAATGTACAAGCAATATCAGCAATGCATGGCTGACCGACAGCCAAGAAGT
>LWCB01007273.1:0-13676 GCA_001630525.1 Coelastrella sp. M60 | reverse complement strand
ACTTGCTTGCCACCTGGGTGACATCAACAATTGTGCAGTCTGCTGCAACTAGTGCTTTGATGGATAAGGCATGTTGCATTGCTTGAGCCACATGAAGCAGAGCATGGTGCAACCACAGGCTCAGCTGCTCTCACCATACCTGCAAATCCAGGTCCTCCTGGTCGGTCTGAGAATCATTATTGACCTCCAGCTGCAGCAGTCGTGGGCAGCAGGTAGCAACCCGTTCAAAACTGCCAGGACAAGCAAACAGGTCTGCAGAAGCTGCCAGCACTTTCAACGACCGTGAAGGATTACCAGCTGCAAATACATATCTGTTTGCCTCTAGATGGAAACAAGACTTTGTAACATACAGAGAAGTGAGCTGGCTACTAGCTGTCAGTGCTGCATACATTCCTGGAGAAGAGGTATGTGCATGATCGTGAAGGCTGCCAGGCATATCTAGCTTCCTTAGCTGCCTCAAGTGCCGGACAGCTTGCATCAAAACATTGAGTGTGGCTGCACTGCGGATTTTGCAGCAGGCAATGGCCAACCCTGTCAGCTGAGTCATCCTGGATAACAGTAGAGGGGGAAACTCTGAGGCACTGATGAGGCTGAGCTGCTGCAGCTGTGTCAGCTGCATGAGGTGGTGCATTATACCAAGTGACAACACTGGTGGCCGGAAGAGCTTCAGCTGTGTCAGGCTCACTGGTAGACCTGTAAGGTCAATGATGTGAGACCTGGTCAAGTTGAGGCCCAAGACTTGTAACTGTTGTAAGTTGCTGAGGCTTATGGTGATGTCGACCTGCTGCTGCTCTCCATCGGTCTCGCTTTTGAAATAAGTGATGTCGAGAAGTGTCAACTGATTGAGCGCAGGCAGCGCATCAGTCAGTTGGGTGGGCCAGAAGCACTCAACAAACCTTGTGCCGCCCTCTGTGCTCTGGACTGCAAATGGTGCTGCTGCTGTGTCTGCTGCTGGGTCGCACACTGTAAAATGACCCACATTATCTGGCTCCAGATGCCGCAGTGCTGTGCAGTTGATCAAGTCACCGAGGTCCAACCAAGTGTGAATTAGCTCCAGCCTGCTAAGTGCCGTGAGCGCTCCAAGTGACTGTTGCTGAAAAGCTGATGACAATTCTGTGGCTGCTGAGTCTGCGCTGTCATGCACTATTGCAGCCTTCACTTGACACTGTGGCAGCTTCAGAGCTTTTAGCTGCTTAAGTCTTGAGAAGGGCAGCTGCAGGGTGGGCATGACCTTGGGCCGGCACTTCCATTTACCAACTGCTTGTATGCTCTCTACACTGCCGGCATAGCTGTTGCTACAAAGCCATGTTGACAGAGTATTCCAAGCCAGCACAAGGAAGATTTTCTTGTAAGGATATGCATTGAACTCACTATGCTGGTTGCCAACTCTGCTGCTTGCTGCCATCTTCTGCTCACTGGTGCACAGCATTGCAGCCGGTCGCTCTGCTCTACATTCTGAAGCACTCTAGCAAGCAGATCGATTGGAAGATGTTCCAAGCGATTCTGTACCTTGCAGCGTTCTGGATCAACCTGCACACATGAGCCGGCAAATGATGAGAGGTGCTGCATGTTGACTATGGTTGAGTTGGCTACTGTGCTCATTAGCAAACAAGCAGAGGATCCAGGTGTATACACCAAGACGCAGTGCCATAGACTTTGTCCCAATCTCCGTAAGCAAGCTTTGCCTCCCCCACGCTGAGAACACCCCGCAAGGTCACCCCATAGGGCACAGCAACAGCTGCTATGATCCCTGCACAATCACGTTCGCTGCGAACCTGCGGCATCGCTTCGCTAACTAGCACAGCACTAGGTCCAGCATATTAATTTGATTGGCTGAACCGTTGTCAGGAGGGACAAGGCTGAGTGTAAGAGCTTTGGCTTTGCATTTGTGCTTCCAAGAGCTGCAGACGATGCTTGGTTCCTTGAGCACTGTTAGAGTGCGCACGGGCCTTTAGGAATACTGGAATAGCATGAACCATCAGCGAGCGACCCAACACTGTCTGGAAGCGGACGGTTGTAACAGTTACTGGTACCTCACGTTTTGAACTGGTGAGTCCACCGCTTGACTGTCAGCGAAGGCCATTCTGGCGTATGCAGCAACGGTAACTGACGATTCGTGTGATGATTTGTTACAAAAGTACAAGCAGCAGTGCTAAGTGCTTGGCAAAGCGGTAGAGGTAGTCAGAAGGCTACTCAGAAGATTTTCTTGCCCTAAGCCCTAGTACATAAGCCCTAGCTGCATGATGCATAACCATGCTCTCCTCTTAATGTATATGCTATGATTTGTGTGTGCTTCTATGTTTCTTATACATAACAGCAAGTGTACCTGTAATTGTTGAGTGTTAAGAATACTGCCTGCGACTTCGTGTTTAACATTGAGTGTTGCAACAGCATACATATAGTGTGACAGAGAGTTGGCTCGTGCAACAAAGTGGATGCATGCAGTGTGTCTCAGCATCCCTGCTTTGACATTTTGCTGTCAGGGATGACCCTAGCACCCAACAAGCTGAAAAACAATAAGCTGCACGACAATTCTCCTTTCTTCCAGTATGCTGACAACATTAACAACACATCGCCCTTGACAATGCGTCAATCACGCCTGCTTTGCCAGCCCCCTTATCATTGGTCAGCAATGGCAATACGATGGACATGATGGTACCCCCAGCATATGTACAAGCAGCAGAATGTATCAAGGTAGCTACTAACTATAATGACCAGCTGACCACTGAGTCCCACATGAAGTACAGCATTACAGGGACAACAGGAAACCATACCTCTGCTCTTAACAATCTGTCAAAGATCTTCTTGAACAAGCCATGAGTACTGGTTACTGCAGGAGTGCATCACCAGGACCAGCATCTCTGTCTGCAGTGCATGCCTCCATCAACGATCCATGATGCATTGCAATGGCAACTACCAGCTCCACCTGGCAATGCAGTATCAAAGCCGACTGTGCCAGCATCCACAGACTAGAGGCTACAGGGCTTGTTATATTTTGTGGACGATGCAGCAGCCCAGAGTACCGGAGATCAACTGCTGAGGTGCTTGGCTGATGCTGATGCCATTCACTGGTAACCACAGAAAGCTGAAGTGTGCTGTCTTCTATCTCATCTTGTGGGGTTGTTGCGTTCTTCTTAAGAGCTGTTTTAGCAGGATCGCAGATTCCCAAATTCACACGTGACAAACAACCGCCATATTGGTGGGTCCACATGCATCTGCTGATCACCTCAGCTGAGGCGCACCATGACAACCCTGCTCATAGCAGCAACCAGCAGCATCAGCACCAGCGCCTTCTCCAAGCCGTCATACCTCTCAGTCGCAACCATAAACCCTAGGCTGTTGGCTGCATCGTTAAACCTCAAGCCCTGACTGCCATTGCCCAGCTGCCAAGCTCCATAGAACCAGGCACCAGCCACTATCAGAAGCAAGAAGTCCAGGACACGCTGCTGTGTTGCCACCCTACGTGGCTGGGCTGCTTTGAGTTTCTGCAATTCTATCTCGCAGTGCTGCAGGTTGCTGCTGACTAGCTCCAACACAGTCTGCAAGTGCATGATCACAGCATGAGCGGTCAATTACGAGACCCTGTACCACAGATTTGATGTGTTCTGCACATGTGACCTTGAATCTGTCTGCATGTTCCTGTAAACCCTTGCCAGGCTGAACCTCTAGGCAATGCAGCAAATCATGCTGAGCTACCCTGTTGCCGACAGCCGCAGCTTGTCGCAAGAACAATGGCAACAGAGCAGTATGGGCATAGTCAATCACAGCACACCCATGTTTCAGGAGGCTGCTTGTTTTCAGCAGCTACTGCATACCTCTCTGGTTGGGTCTGCCTTGTCTACTGTCAGAAGTGCTTTTGCCCGCAGTTCCTGCAAGAAATTGATGAACCAGCTGTACAGGTGCACCATGCCATCACACTCATCAAATACCCGGGCTGTGAGACCCCGCCGCATCTTCACAACCCCTGCAGATGGGAAGCAGAGCAGACGATTAAGGGTCACTGCTTACCATACTCAACTTGAGCTCAAGCTGCAGACTTTGCACTGAGATCAGTTGCCGTTGTAGCTGCTGAGTAGTTGTGTCCTTGGCATTGTGTGCACGCTGGCTGTGAGGTACAAGAGTATCTTGCAGAGCGTGTACAGCTGACAAAGGCTGAAAATTTGCTCAACTGTATTGGAGCTACTTACATATACAACATCAAACAATGTTGGGACAGGGAAGCAAGATTGAGAGTGAAAGAAAGGGATGCTGGCTCACCTTCAAACACGCGTCCATTGTTATAAATCAAAGCCAGCGAACCTATAGCCATGATCTGTGGAATGGCACAGAATCTGAATATGTCCCTGTCCCTCAGGCCTTGCATGTATCTGATACAATAGGGCAGGTGGTGCAGCGCATTACACACCTGCACAACCACAAGAAGGGGACAAGGCAGTCACATGCAGCAAGCTAGTAGACACATGGCACGCACCAAACTTTAAGCTGCGCGCACAGAGATAGCCAGTGGCAAGCTACTACATGGCATCAAGCAGCTACCCATGTGCATTACTCTCTGGTGTCATTGGGCTTCATGTGCATGCAGCTTCAGATCCTCGCAGACACTGCAACCCCACAACAAGAACGCTGGACCAGGGTCCATCACAAGCTTATACACGACAGCCAGATGCCACACATATCACACTGCACCCCCCAGCCTCATCCAGTGTGCTGCACAACAGCTTAGGCATTCTGAGTCACAGGGCTGTTGTAGCCGCGCTCACCAGGTGGTTGAGGCACTGCACAGCCTGTACCCTGTTGTCCTGCAGCTTGAAGTCTGCAAGCTCATCAGCATATTCACCCCATATTTCATGCGGCCAGAACATGCGAGGAGCAGGCTCTTCATTGATGTCCTCCTGCATGCGGCACAACACACAACACAAGCCCTAAGCAGAGGGTTGAGGACCACAGCTGTGTTGATACAGCAACAGGAGCGCCACATGTGCCATGCATGTCTCAGTCGACATAGGTCTGCAAGGCCTCAAGAGACCCAAGTTGAGGCAGATCTACTGCTGCTATCCTGCACTATGCAGTGACAGCTGGCAAGGGATCAAGGGGGCTCATGTGCTGAGCTGGTGTGCTGTACAGCAATACACTCAGCTCTCAGCTGTGCAGGGTGTAGACTTGTTCTCAGGAGCCCTACCACACAGCAGACACCAGCGAGCAACGACATGCTGCTGTAGCTGACAGTGCAGCCTCTGTCTGGGGGCCAGACCCTTTCAAATCATCTTTGCGCACTTGGTCATCATTGCCCATATACACAAACAGTTTTGCATGGAGGAATGTGATGCAGCCACATAGTCAGAGAGTTCTGCAATGCACATGGATGTGTGTCTCATTTCAGCTTCCAAAGTGACCTACCAGATAGTCCCTGATAACATTGATCTTCTGAAGGAACAGCCCCATGTGGTTGGACAACACATCAGCATGTGCATACCGCGCTGACTCCAAACCAGAGGACGCTGCAGCACAAAGGCAACACATATGTCACACTGCTCAACAATATGGTGTATGTCACAGATATTTGGTTTGATTGAAGCATATTGCGTCACTCACTGTAGGGCAAACATCCTCGGCACAGTACTTGTATTGCAGGAACGCTGTAAGCTGTGTATACTATTGTGCTCGGTGACATCCTACCCAGATCGGCAACTGCAAAACCCACCAAAGAGCTGAGACAGCCCAACACCCACAAGGCCGGCTACATAATGACAGTAGAGGTCATAGTCTGCAACCGTCTCAACCTGTAACAAGTAGCAGCCAGTAGCAGCTCAACAGCCAGGGCGACTCCTTCTGCAGGAGGCGGCGATCATGTTTAGCGTCTGGTCCCTTAAAGTATTGAGTTCCTGATGCCACCAGTAGTGGCCTGAACAGACTGCCAGCCACTGCAATAGTCACAATGCTTATAGACAGCAGGCTGTCTCGTATCAAGTCTTAGCCGTCTCGCCACTGCCTACCTCTTTCTGGATGAACTCTGCCATGCCTTCTCCCATCCGCCTTGTTATGTCAGTGATAACCTCTTGAAACTGCTGATCCAGACCCAGAAACACATCCACAACTGTCCCAAACTCTGCCATGAGCCGGACGTACTCGCCATAACCACACTTCATATAGAAGCCCCTGCAGCAAGTATTATATTACAGAGATGGGTTGATGTTCAAGTTACAACATGATCTGCAGCTTTCAGCAGCTGTTGTATGCTACCAGTATCAGTCGTTAACAGTATAAACAGTCGTTGCACCTGAGTACATGGCGGTAAAACACTTTGCTGTTGCTGGTTGTGCTGACTATCATGTTCTGTCCATAATTTTATCCACCTTTGTGCCAAATGACCCACTGCAGAGACATCGCTAAAACCAGCCAGACCACTGCAGTGTAAGATACTCGTGACTAGGCACACACCGTTCGTATATCCTCTCATGAAAAGAGTACAGTGCTGGTAGCTTGATTTCTGTTGGTATTGCCATGTCATCTTCGACAGTATCCAAGGCTCTCAACACCAAGTAGAAGACACAGATAGCATCACGCAGGGGATTCGGCAGCTGCTGAATGACAATGGCAAAACTGCGGGTACAGCAGATAGACGTGCAGTGATGGATATCATGGCACCCATAAGTGCCAACCCTGCTGCCACATTTTGTTGGCATGTTGCTGTTGGAACAGGTGCTGCAACAGCAAACGACTGCACTGCCTTCACGGACGCCTGCTACATCAAACTTGCGCTCCAGAAGAAAGTGCCAAGCTGATCTGATGCTGCAATGCGCTTGTGTGGCCCTTATTTTGTGTATCCCACCTCCTGGACACTCTGTTCAGCATGTCATAGCAAAAAGCTAGCTTGGGGTCTTCAGGCAACTTCGTTACTTTCCTGCTTGCTATGTAGATGCGTGCCTACGAGATGACATTGTACCAGAATACATGTGCTGAATCTGCTGCATTTCGAATGGTGATGATGGTTGATAAAGAGGGTGGAGCTGTTCGCACCAGTGGTAGCAGCTCTTCTGGGTGCGACAACAGGTCTCCAAGTTTCCCCATGATGTCCTTCTCAGAACGATGCTGCAAAGCGGCGGTCCCAGCTGGCACAGCAAGTTTGGCGCGGGTCACTCAGTACAGAGCAAAGGCGGTGATATCCTTTTCAGACTTGTCAGAAGCGGAGTCAAATCCATTGAGCAAGAATGACACTTGACGGACCGCAAGAGCAACTAAAAAGTGACGGGACACGCGAGGGCATGCCACCAGGCGGTAGGTATTCAGCACGCACTTGTGCAAACGTTCTCATTTGGGTTTTTGACAGTGATCCAAACCCTCCTGCTGCTGCATATGTCCTGCCAGACTTTGGTTAGCAATGCACCAGTGATGTAACGGCTGCTTTGTACGTAGACGCCAACAGCACGTGCGGCTTTGCGCGTTTCAGATATCACGACGATTTGCTCAGAACGTATCCAGCACGATAAACTTGGGCGGCCGTCAGTGCTTATGCTGGTGAACACGTTGCCAGCAGACCTGGGTGAGAGTCAGCTTACACGCACTGAGATTTTGGCCAACAAGCAACTGGTTGATTCAGATTGCAACTCTATAAGTCTGCTGATGTGACACAGCTCCAATCCTGAGGTTGATGCAAGTCAGTGGCAAATGAGATAGAAAAGAGACAGGAGGGCAGCAGGCAGAAGCAGGCACCGATTATGCAGCAGGCATGACACGTTGCGGCGATCAGGGCTGCTGATGGTATGAAATCACGGACTACTGACCATTGCAAGTTGCTCAGGCAATTGATAGTGGTCTGCTGATGAAACAGTGTCAACCTGCCAGCACAGCTAGTAGCTGTGGGTCAAGAGAAAAGAAAGGGTGATATGGATGGTTCAGTACACTCAGTAATCGTGTGCAACTGATATACAAACACGATCTTTCTGTACCCTGTTAGGAACAAGGAGGAACTATAGATGATGGCTCGTATAATAAAGTGAATGCGATACTGACTCAACAAGCAGTTGTCGTAAGGGGCCGCCACACAAAGAAGCAGCTGGGCAGGCCCTGAGCAGTTACTCCCAACTAGGTGATCGGCATTGCAGCACTATCATGTGACCATATGACTGGATGAAACCCTGCTGTGGATGAAGTTGATAGAGACACAAAATGGAATAGCACATTGGTGTGGAGACCAGCAGATGCTATACTGCCCGCACTGCTACAATCCTATGCAAAGCATCCATACCCTTTTGGCACTGTGCTTGCCCTTTGGCCTGCCTATCCATCATTTGCAGCCTTTGCGTGCTTGCATGCTGACTTCTTATTCAGGCTGGCTGTGCTGTAATGCTATTACAGCACTATGATAGTGCCACACTATGACAACGGTTGTCAACTTCGTCACTGGCGTGTGAATCCCGCCTTTAATCCTTGGCTCATTCCTTCAGCCTCACTAGTTGGTGGCAACCTGCCCTGCTTGTAACTCACACCCGAGCTGCTGTCAGGTGCTGGGCACCAGCAGCTGGTGCAAACTTGCTGATGCTTTTATTTGTGCGACAAATTTGGGCTGTTGTTCAGCAGTACTCTGTAGTACAGAACTATGGTTTCAGTGAGCAACACGTTCTATCATAAAATGATTTTCTGAGCAAATCATGGAACAGGGTCCAAGTGTGTTGCTCAGAATCACGGTGGATAGCTTGTTGAGCCCAGCAAAGTCATTAGCTGCGTTGTTGCTGCACAATCTGCCCCCAGCAGGGGTCGCAGCTTCGTCGTCCGAAACGTTTGGAAGGCGCCGCCGGCGCTTGAAGGCGGCTTCGAAACGAAGATCGTCAGGGCCGATCGTCCGTCCAGACGATAAGAATCATGGTCATCGCACTGGTGGAACGGTGGTTGGGGGCTGTTTTACCCCTTCGAAACGAAGACTCTCGACTGCCCATCGTCCAGCTGGACGATAACCCGCAGCGGAAGATGCGACCCCTGGCCCCCAGAAGCCACTGCTTCTCTGGATCTCAAGCCATTGCTTCTCTGGATCTCATGATCAGCAAGTTACAGAGTTGCAGGAACAAGCATACACAAGTACACCAATTTGACGTGCAAAGGGTCCTCAAGGGAAAAGCACACATGATCACACAACCTCTTTTGCACAAAGAAGAATACATGCAATGACTGTGATCCCTTGTTGCCATGTTCCAATAACCAACGAAGTCCTGCTGATGACACCTGCCTATCTAGAACCTTTCGCCCCACTGCACAAATACAGCCCCAGTTCCTGCATTGCAGTCCCGAGCATACTCAAACCTGCAAGCCCCCAGTGCCTTCAACCCAACCCCATAACTAACACCATGCCCAGCCTTTCTATAGAACTCTGTAGGACTTCCAGCTAAACTTCTACTGCTACCAAGGTCTGAACCCATCTCAGCAAAGGCATACACCGTCCCAGGCAACCCTTCGCCTACATTTTTAAGAGGTACCCGAACTTCAGCTGCTGCTTCTACAAACCGCCGGCAAGCACCTAACTCCCCATGGCTGTAACCCCGGACACTGTAAGGGCCCCCGAGAGTGAAGTAGTCATAGCTGGCCATATCCCCGATGCAGTTCCCAAGTCGGCCATGTAGTACTAGCGTGTTGGGGGCCTTGCGCTTGAGCCAGACATCATCGTCTGTCAGGGGCTTGAAGCCTGGCAGCTGCCTGAAATGAGTGAGGGATGCCACCATGCGGTTGTAGAGACCGCCGTTGAACCCAAGCTTGCGACCACCTGGTAGAGGTACCTGTAGATTGAGGCCTTGGTCGACCTGCAAGAGGCACATGCACATGAGCAGGAGTAAAGCAATGACCACTACAACCTCTACTCAGGAGTTCGTTACTCCTGATATGAAGGTGCTGGGTTTCTCACCACAAAGACGGACATACATGGTGTTGCATTGGTGCTCCATGTCTAGCGCAACATGTGGTCAATGCATACTGTGGCTCATTGACACAAGTTGTCAACACCACTGTCATTGTATGGCAACAGCAACATCCATGGAATTGCCTGGAGTTTGTTTACTGATGTCAACCTGCCGCTTTCATACCTGCAACAGCGCTCGAGTACCCAGCTGGTTTCCATTGACAAACTGCACATTATCAGCAGCACAGAAGCCCTGGTAGCTGAGGCTCACATCACGACCAGTGCCTGACAGAGTGGTGGGAGGACCGTTATCTGAATAACATGTAACAGAACACAGATGGGGCACAGAACAGCAGACAGTGAGTGTGTGAAGAGTTGAGTCCTGTGATGTGCATCATGCCAGACAGGGGAAAGAAGATAAGCATGGCAGTGCCGGCCTCAGGTTATCGCACCCGCAATATGTCTGTCGTCCCATGCATCTTCTTGAACGCAGAATCTGACCACCACCAAGCAACCCCCACATGTTCAGCCCTGAGGCTGCTGCTGCTGACCCAGTGATTGACTGGGGACACCATGCACTAGCAGTCCCCCACACACACACACCTGCATAATACCCTCGTGCCACCTTTGTTCCCTTTGTGACCATCTGTCCATTCTCATCTACTGTTGACACCTGCTGCAGCATCAAGCTGTGCTCGACCTTGTTGTCCTGACCACCTGCAGCAGTGGTCACAACAGAGCAGAAAAAGCAGGTGAACCAAGACGCCGCGCACATAATGTAATGCATCTGGTGGATGTAGAGAAAACAATTTGTAGCTGTGTGAGCTTCTTCGCACATCTTGTGCAGTTAAGGTGCTGACCCACAGCTATTGAAGCAGGTACCCAGCAAGAACCCTGGGAGATCAGTGAAAATATACCATAACAGCCAAGTATGGCATGCCAATGTAGATGATGTACTTTGCCAGGTTAGGGCTGGCAACTTTGATAGTCTTATTGTACATGCATAACATCAAATTCATGCCAACACAGTGCCTCATTCCAAATTTCTGCATTTTTGATCCTCATGTATATCTCGGTCAACGGATATCAAGTTGTAATCCTTGGCACTGATGATCGCACATGCTTGTAGACATCATCCACACAAGATCAACAGTATGACTGCTCACAACAAGGTTGTGCTGTGCGCATTACTGCATGGCCTTGAGCCAGACTCTCGCTCATTGCTGTTGCTCACACCCAATCAACTCTCTGAGTGATATTGCAACCACAATGCAGCTCTCAAATACACACCAACACATCTACACACAAACATGGTCAGCAAGGCCTCATGAACTCCAGCTTCTGTTTACTTCTGCCTCTGCATAGCACCCTTGCTGCAGTGCTATGATATGCACAAGCCTGACGAAGCAGTCCCCCGACCTATGACCACCTATGCAACCTTCAACAAAGCTAAGCAAATGCATAAAGCACCCGGGCAACCTTATGATTCATCACTGGGACGAGTGTACAGCAGTTCTGTACTATCATCACGCCTTTACCTGTGTGACTTGTCCATCCCTTGGCTCCAAATCTGTCCACAAACACTGGCGGCACATCACTCTCACCACCAGGTGTGAACACAGGTGACATCTTGCGAGTGTTGAACACCTGGAACATGTGACCAAAGCATCACCAGATACAACAAAGCATCAGGAGCAACAACATAAAGCACACGGTACTCTCAATCTGGCATCATTGGCTCATTACTGATGACTGGATGTACAGCACTGTTGCTGCTGCTGCTGCTGCTTTATCTGCAGGATCCCAGCTGGCCGCCCTGGCAACTATACCTTGGTAACAACACATGTTGAGCAGAGTCAATGGGGGTTTTAAGCATATTACTACAAGGGTCTCTTCATAAATGCATTGCATTCTACAACGCTATATCATACCTGCACGTTTCTTGTTGTGTTCTTGGCATAGAAAGGTTCTGTGAAGCTCATCTGGAACCCCAGATCAGCAGCTGGATTCCTCCAGTCACTGCTGCTGAGGCTCAGACTGAGAGACTGACTGTCACCAAACAGATTCTCATGAGTAAGCTCAACACTTCCACCAGGAATCAAGGACTGACGGTTGATCTGGGGAACACCGTCCTTCAGCTGGAAGGCCCAGTCAAGATCAAGCTGCAGGTGAAATTTGAACTCTGTTACTTTCATACTCAGATGCTTGAATCAATTGCACATTTGAAAGCTGTCAATCACCAGCAAGGCAGAGTTTCCAAGATGATGATGATGATGAACCTTTACATTTTTGATACATATATAAGCAATACTTCCTGTTCCAACAATCATCGTTGTAGTACAGGATGTCAACTTGTTTGTCATTATAACTTACCTCCATGCTCTTAGGCTGCACTTCCTCCACCACCACCTTGATGTTAATCTTACTGGGGTCCTGCATGTCCTGCTCAGGTTCAATGTTGATCTCCTCAATCAAACCACATGCGTAGATGTTGTTGATGGCATCCTGACCATCATCAATGTGGTAGTGCTCGCCTTTCTGTCGACAGCAAAACAAATCCAAACATATAAATGAAGTATATATGTTGCTGCAAGGGTTGGCGTTGCAGTTCCATAATGATAAAGCTGGTAGCTGTGCAAGACGTGTATTGCAAAATCTCTTTCGTGACGTGAACGCCAGTTTACAACAAACCAACCCCTGATCAGGGTGCTAATACGTATAGTGGCTATGACACCAAGTGTGACCAGGCATTCTGATATATGCAGTACACATATGGTATATACTCCTGAACAGCAGGAGTCGATCACTGCAGCTGTGTAGTCCTGACCTTGAAACCTGATGCTGCAATGATCTTTTCAGCTGGCACCACCTCTCCTTGGCTGTAGATCTCGTTGTCACTTTCTCCACCACGTGCACGCTCATAACGCACAGACACATCATTCACCTGGAGGACGCAGCAGCAGCAAGGCCAGCAGTGGATGAGCAGCATGGAGCATGGGTTCACGTATAGAGCCTTCACCAACATCTGACCAACAGTGAAGACGATCACATACTGAAGGATTCAATCATTCGCTGCCCATGCACTTGAAGCGCTACTGCTGCTGCTACTGCTACTGCTACTGCTACTGCTACTGCTACTGCTGCTGCTGCTGCTGATGCACCCACTTTACATCACGGTGCAGGAGCTGTTGTGCTGGATTACATGCATATGCTGTTATTCCTGCTTTTGTCAGGTGCATGCATTGCACTCAGCACTGCTACCATGTCACCTGCTGCAATATACTTGTATGTATCTCACCTTTGCCTCAATGATGTTTGCCCGCAGTGTTCCCTCCTCCATGCCATCAAAATAACCAACATAACAGAATGGAAGGCCACGGTCTTGATACCTGCGAGAAGGATAAGGAGAGGGGCCAGCAGCAGGTGCAACGATTGTGACAACCATGTCAGACTTTTCAGGAGTGTCAGTGGTGCCTGCTAATACGTTGCAGTAGATTGCATGAAACACAAGATCAGTGTACGTGTTGCAGTTTTGTGGGGTCAGCAGCATGACAGACCACCAGACCTTGTGGTCGTTGTTGTGATCCAGCTGTTTAGCAACACCTAACTCTACTTGCAGAGTTGTGACACAGCAATGACTTCACAACAGCGTACAAATTCAACCAGGGGTCTCATAAATGTTGAGATCAACAGCAACATAACCCCATACGCTGCTGCTGTTACTGCTGCTGCTGAAGGATAACTCCATAGTCTGATACTCTGCACACATGCTTCACAAACAATACTGTACCTG
>LWCB01007268.1:0-11417 GCA_001630525.1 Coelastrella sp. M60 | reverse complement strand
TCTTCCGATCTGGGAGGAGTTGCAGAGGGTTCAGAGAGTGCTTCATGTCCCAGCTTCTTTCTCGGGTGGCGGCCCCTTAGGGGCAGCTATTGCCTGTCAATATCAGCCAGCATTACATTTATTTTGCTGCATGAGCCAAATCTCCTTTCACAATGTAACAAAGGTTGGCCACGCAACAAAAAAGTGCCTAACTTAACTTCTGGCAGAGCTGTATATAAGAAACATAGAAGCACACACAAAGCATAGCATATACATTAAGAGGAGAACATGGTTATGCATCATGCAGCTAGGGCCGCCACCCAGCGCTGTGTCATGCAATGTTTGAGACGTAGAATGTTGTCAGGCTTTGAATACTTTGTCGGTTGTCGGTTGCAGCAGACTTGAAATAACAGGCCACCTGAGCAATCAGCGCCAGCCAGCCAAAAGTCTACGACATGGTTGAAAGCATCTTGCTGAATAAGGGATACCCACTCCTTTGGCACTACAGCCACTGAGCTCCGCAGACAGACATGAGCAATGAGCAGTAACTTGAGAGGAACGCCAAAGCTGCAGAGCCCGTTAAGGCAGGAGCTGCTCCAGAGCCGACGACGTGTTCACCACATCACAACGGTCAAGGATAACACATGCGAAGGCACCACCCGCGTGTAGAATCACGCGGCACTTATGTATACCGGGTGCTGATCATTTATGATCATGACACAGCTGCGTCAGCAAATAGATGGACACCTGCAAGCTGCGCGATGAAGCAGTAGTCGCAATGCGTAGCAAAGGTAAACGCCATGGAAATGCAATCAACGCGACGCTGATCCTGATCACATAAGGGTGCAGAAGTAGGTTTACTCTTTTGTACCTAAACGCCAGGCGTCAGCACTAGTAGCACTACCAGCACTACGGCAACTGGCATCGCATAGATCCGCTGTTGTGCATTTTATAAATTCTGCTTGACAGAAACCGCGGGGGACCTCAGCTCACTGCCTGCACTTGCTGACTGGCCTGGAAACCAGCTTGCTGCAAGAAAGTGCAGCGACGTTAGTGCTTTTCAAACCGTGTGTTCTGCACTTATGCGTATCGCATGGGCTGAGAAGGTTTGACGTCGTCTGACAGAAGTTGCACACTGGGGAACCAGGAGCACCAACACCACTTGCGTCAGGCCCTGGCACTGGGACTGTAACACCGATGTAAGCAGTACTGTCACTGTGTTGAAGTTGTAGACACTTCAGTGTGTTGGCGCGTTTGTCAGACTCAGAAGTGACTCGACGTGTCCACGTACATCCGCAGGCGTCTGGCAGCTTCTGGGAGCGCAGTTAGGCATCCTGTCAACACAGTCTGCCAGTTGTCGGTAGCCCTGCAGACGAGGAGGGCCGTACATGATCTTGCTTGGTTCGCGGGTCCAGCAAACAGATCCCGCCTAGCAGTGAAGTATGGTTGTCGCAGACTCACAGCCGTACGTGCTGACCAGGACAGCGATGATCAGGGCAATATCTACGCTGCGGCGTTCACGGTCGAGTGGACCAACATCATGCAGCAGCAGCTGCCCCCAGGACACTCTTTGCAACCCTTGTTGCAGCCTTTGCTGCAACCCAGCTCCGGAAGCACGAAGAATAACAGCGTGCCAGGAGATGATATCGGACCAATTGCTGCTGATAGCACCTCCCTCGCTGTTGGCATGCCACCCCCAGCCAATCCCTACTCACTGCATGATCAGGGGTTGGCAACAAGCACATCGACTCCCATCGAACCCACTGCAACGTTCTCTCGCAAGGTTCAGCAACTTCCAGCAACCTCTGCAGCCAGGCTGTTTTCCAGTCATTGGGTGAAGCAGGTTGTGGTGATTGCCTTTGCAGCGATGCTGTGCTATTTGGACCGAACCAACATTAGCACTGCTATTGTGCCGATGGTGAGTGTGTCCTTGAGGCTTTTGGAGGCATGTAGCATCCTGCATTGTTCTCCAGAGTTGACACAGTTATACAGTTATTTGGTGGATGTTGTTATTCACCATGGCCCTGTATTTTATAGTTTGTCACTTTTTTGGGAACTGGTCTGGGTTGTGGTGCGCTGTGCAGGCTGAACAATTTGGGTGGGACAAGCAGTTCTGTGGGGCTGTGCTATCAGCCTTCTTTGCTGGTTATGGCGCAACCCAGGTGTATGGTGGAGTGTTGGCAGACAAATATGGTGGCAATGCAGTGTTGGCAGCTGGGTTGGCTGTTTGGTCAATAGCTACAGCTCTTACACCTGTTGCAGCTGCAGCTGGAACCATCCCCCTACTGGCAGCACGTGCTGTGCTGGGTATGGCGCAGGGAGTAGCCTTTCCTGCAATGCATGCACTCCTAGCAAGGCATGTGCCAAGCAAAGTGCGGTCAGGTGCCATTGGCATGATCATGGCATGCGCCCACATCGGCACTGCAACAGGTGAGCAACTGTGTCGCCCACTGCTAACGATGGCAGCATCCCAGTGGCTGTATGCATCAGCACGTTGATGGAACCCCAGCTGGTTGCAGGTCATAATAGTATGGTAGTAGTGATATCATTGTAGTTGTATAATACTATGACCAAAACAAGTGCAAAGTGCCTGCACAAGGCTTCAACTGTCCCTGTGATTCTTGCTTTGGACAATTGTGGCCAGGATTTGGAGCCAGTCCAACCATCATTGATGCGCTGGGTTGGCAATGGACTTATTACCTATTTGGCGGAGCAGCTTTGTTGTGGCTTCCACTTTGGGTGTTTGTGGCACGAGAGGCAGCCAGTCAGACCAGTAAGGCAGGATTTGGACAACCAGCAGCAGCAGTGCCTGCAGTAGCCACTGCAGCCAAGGCAGCATATGCCGTGCCAGCTGCTGGTATGGCAGCAACTCCTCTGGGTGCAAATGTCACTGCTGTCCTATGCTCTGGGGAACTGCAGCAGGGTGGTGCATTGCTCAGATCCCCGTCACGGGAAGCCAGCACATCAACACAGACACGGAGTGCACACTCGCTGCTGGATGCCATTGAGCTGCAGAGTCAGCACCAGCAGAGTCAGCACCAGCAGAGCCAGCAACAGGCAGTTCCTGCTGCACCAGCAACCAACGAAGGAGTACAATATGCTAGTGGGAGCAGCAGCAGGCGTCGCAGCTCAGACGTGGGCTTCTGGCCCTTGATGAGGTGCAAAGAAGTGTGGGCGATTGCTGTGGCTCAGTATGCTGCTGGCTGGTAAGCGCAGCTTAGATGTCAGGCCAGCCTGCAGCTGTTCATGCAGCTGCTGTCTGTATCACCCAGCAAGATCAGCTGTTGGTTTATGCTGCATGCGGAATAGCAGCTGTGTCCTGCAGGCATCCTTGAAACTATAAGTGGTCACTTGTCTCTTTTTGAAAGTGGACGTTCTCGTTGTACTGGCTAAGGGTTGGGCGGATCGCGATGCCGGCCACCATGCATGCACCTCTGTGCTTCATCTCTGTTGAGGACTTCTTGCAGACACGATACAATGTTTGTCATCATGGCAGGGGCTTCTATGGACTTCTTGCCTGGCTCCCTCAGTTCCTCATTGAGAGCTGCGGCTTGCAGCTGTCACAACTGGGCAGCTTCACATTGGCACCGTACGTGATGCAGGCAGCAGTTGGTGCAGGAGCAGGCTTGGCGGCAGACAACTTGATACAAAAGAACTGGGCGGTCAAGGACGTCCGCATCCTTATGCAGGTGATGCACCCTGGCAGCCAGATGTATTGCTTGTTTGTGACATTTCACTCATTCACACCAAGCATGCTACCTTCAGTTGACAAGACCAGCAGTGTTGTGATGGTGCATGCTGCCAAGCTGGTATTCCTGGTTGTGTCAGTATTGATACCGTGCACTGAACTTAGTGTGCTGTACATTTTGGACAGGTTGCTGGAATGGTGGGTCCTGCTGCCTGTCTATTTGCTGCTGCTTCTCCTTTTGGTGCTTCTTCCCCATACGTGGCAACAGCCCTGATTACTGTAGCCATGGGCATGTCGGCGCTCACATGCAGTAAGTACTGTTCCCTATTCTGCAGTACCCAGGTTGTACTACCACAGCTGCTGGTGCTTCATTACAACAACTTCTGGTGCTGATAATCTATACATGGATGTGCTACAATCATTGTTTCCTGTCATATGCCTGCCTTCTGTGAATTGTAATCGCAGCAAAACTTCCTTGCTTGTTGCCCACAGATACCTTGCTGGCATGACCTGCAGGTGGTGTGAGTGCCAATCACCTAGACATCGCACCACGCCATGCAGGCGTTGTCTTTGGCGTTGGCAATACAGCTGGTACACTGGCAGGGCTGGTAGCTGTACCAGGCCTTGGCTATGTGCTGCAGCGTACAGGGAATTGGTCATTGGCGTTTGGCCTTGCTGCAGCACACAACGTGCTTGGTGCTTTGTTATGGGCAAAATGGGTGGGTGACAAGCCCCTGCCTGAGGACGGTGAGGACACAGAAGCAACGCATGTTGCCAGGCAGACCCAGGATTTGCCACTTCTACATGATGGACTCAAGCTTAAGGCAGCCTAGAAGCACTTGCATTGGCATTGCTGTCACAGCACATGCTCGACATTAGCATGATTGGTGTCTGCTCCTTGTTGCGGCTGTTGTGCATGTCAGCACGCCACCAGTGTGAAAGCAGGCTATGTCTGAGCGATTGCATCATGCTTCTTGTGAGGCTGGAGCGGTGCATTGGTTTTTCTCACACATTCGCATAGTGAGGCTGATGTGCGCAATGCCCCATCAATTTACCAGTGCAAGTGGTGTGTCGTTCTCTAAGTGATTGGCTCACTTCAGTAATTACAGCATGTGTTCCTTGTGACTTGTAGCATAGACACTCTGGCAGCATGCTTGTAGAAAGGTATCTGCATCACTTGTTGTAAAGTTGCAGTGAGTGGACAGTTTGTTTGCCTAGCAGTGCTTGGTGGTCTTCCAGTGCTGTTGAGGTTCTTGTACATGATACCAACATAGTCACACCCAACAGTGACATGTTGTTTGAGGTCGTTGATGTTGACCAGGGAGGTTCTTGAGGTTGTTGACGAGAAGAAATGTGTGGTTGCAAAGCGTGGCTGTGTTGTTGGATGCGAGTTTGCGCAGGTATGTGTACTGGGTGGAAGCGCGATGCAAGTATGGTCTTTTGCGGGTGCAACACTGGGCATGTTGCACTTGCACTGCATTGGCAACCATATGCTGCATCAGGTTTCAGCACACTGGCAGCGAAAGATGCTGCATATCAACAAGTGTGCAAAACAAGGGTGTTTGAAGGGAAGTGGTATGACCATGAGCGCGCATGTGCAGGTCTTTGAGTTTGTGCTATCAAGAGAGTGACTGGTCCCTTTCAGAAATCTACAAAGTATCTCAGTCTCCATTGCGTGATACACCTTTTGACGCTGTGCGTTCAACAATTGCATGTACCTTAGAGTGGGGTTGGGGCTTGAGCATATACCTTTTGACTTCAGTAGGACCTCTTGACACACACATCTCCATGCATCTTGTGAATTTCCTGTGTTTCTTGTATTGTTGTTGAGCGCTGCTTATGTGGTGATGCTTGCTGGGGTACGCAAGCTGGAACTATGGCTTAGCGTCACAGTAAGGTTTTGCAGCTATGCATGTACAATATGCTGCATTGTTTGCATATGCTGGCCGCCCTGGAAACAGCTCATGGTTACAACGGCCCGTGCCATCTACTACTGCCATTGTGTGACTGGCGCATGCTCTATGTATATGCGAGCACGACAGCTGGCTTAAGGTCCTTGAGAAGAGTTCTGATCGTTGCACACACTTGTGGCTGGCTGGGTGACATGTATGCGTGGGCATGAGAGGGGGAGAAAGGGAGAACGGGAACTTCATCCTCAAAATATGCAGGTTCACAGGTTGCATCTGTATCGCATGTATGAGCATTCTTGCTTGCAGTTATCACAGGGAAGGTATGTGTTTGTTGTCATGGTATTGTATTGTTGGGTCTAGCATGCTACCTTGGCATTGGAAGGGCTGTGGGCTGCCTTGTGCAACTGAAGCACAGGACCTCTTCAGGAAAGGTGATGTCGCATATGCATGTCGCCAGATTCAACCATGGACCCCAGCGGAGGCTTCAGAGCCTACAACATGTCTCAGTGATCTTTTGAGCGGCGGCAGCTGAGAAGAATCTCTACTATCAAGTTGATGTGTGAATTGTCGTATGGTTGGAGCAGATTTGCTTTGTTGTTATTGTATCTATCCCAAGGGCCTCGTGGCCGGAGTGGGTGTTACTACTACTACTACTACTACTACTTGCTTTGTTGTTATGTAATTGAATACATGGCTGCATACATGTTGCAAACGGGGTTCTCACAGAAATATGATTGCAATGCTGGCTGACAAAATATCAAGTGCTGCTTGTATGCATGAGATTGCACAAGCCAAGTAGTAGTAGACACACCCACTCCGGCCACGAGGCCCTTGGGAATCAAAGATTGCACAAGCCAAATTGCCCGTTTGTGAAAGAAAGTTTGGCTCCTGCAGCAAAGTCGAAGCAATGCTGATTTGTCACGTGTAAAATGCCTTGGACTGTGACACCTGCTTTTCTGCCTGGCACTGAGGCCGCTGCCCACAGATCTCAACCACTTGGTCATGCAGCATACTGTAAAGACAATTCGAATTCGCAACGCCTCCGAGGCACAGCTGTGTTGATAAATGTGATGTTGCGCTTTGATGCATGCACCTGAATTCGAAAATTTAGTAATATACAATAAATTCGGGGTGTTCAACCCGAGTCCAGTCCAAGACCAGCCATATACCTTGGCTTGCGCAAGTCAGTCTGGATTCTGCATGAAAGCCTATGCATAGTCACTGATGATACTGGACATGTGCTCAGGTCATGCTTCAACAGACAGACAGACAGACAGACAGACAGATAGACAGACAGACAGACAAGTAAACACACCCAGTCATACGGCCCTTGGGCATCTGACTCCCTGAGCCCCCCGCTTCCTCGTACGCAGGACGGCATGTTGTCAGTGACACTAGCAGTGCCGGTGCGATCAATCTGACAGGCTCAGCCTCATAAAAAGAAAAAAAGTGACTGCTGAAACTATAGAAGAGATATTATGGGTTTCACGGTGCTGGAAGGCCTGTGAAGTGATTCGCCCATTCGCAAGTTCGCAACTGCTTTTGCTGCATACGCTTGGCTTATTCATAACATGGCAGAGATTTATTTATTATGTCGTCTTACTCCATGAGTTTCTCGCCCATGTCGTTGCCAGGGCCGACAATGGGGCATTATGGCATTTCGACAACTTTGCAGACATGCACGGCAGTACAGTCAAAAGACCACATGGAATCCATATACTCTGTACAAGCAGGTCTATGTGCTGAGCGAGGTGACTGGGGAGTCGTTGACGAAAAAGTACTGCGGGTAAGCACTACAGCCAGTACCTGCGCAGAGATGCTTGCTCATGGGTTTATGATTGCTCGACGGTTTGCATTTTCAACTTGTTGATTATTTCAACCAGCACTGGCACAGCAGAAACTGGGTTGCGGGTTTTCAGAAGCTTCTTGCAAGAGACAACACTCGATGCACCCCTCACCCCTCTGCCTTGATTTCAGCACAACCCCTTGACACCTGACGCGTAGGATTTGTCTGAGTGGCTGTCTTCAGCTGACTTGAGGCGCGCACGCCTCGTATGCAAGCATTGGCAGCAAGCCCTGTCAACCCTGTGCACTAGAACTGTGACGCCACCAGAAGCCAGTACAGTGACCAGATGGAGAGGCCAGCTGGAAGCCGTGGTTTCAGCTCTCCCATGCTTGCAAGAAGTCACAATTGGTAGCAAACTTTCAGCTGTAGGTGCACAGCAGCTGAGCGTGCTTGCTACCGCAGAGCAGTTGAGGTCCCTCAAGATACCCTGCGGCCAGGCCCTGCACGACAGGTCTCTCATGGTGAGCCATTGTAGCGCACCAACGTAGCTTGCACATGCACAAGGGGTATAATAACACACTGCTGCACAACAAATACCTTGACAAGCGTTTGCAGCAGCAATGACACGTGTTGACTTTGGTGGTGTCAGTTCTGTGGTCACAGGCCCTGCAACCCATGGCAGACAAGCTGAAGGAGCTGAGAATTCGCAATGCTACCAGTCTATCCCAGCGCAGCCTTCTGCAGCTGAGCGTCTTCCGAGAGCTGGAAACCCTGGAGCTGAAGAACTGTGGCAAGATCAGTTGGTGTGAGCTTCACGAAGCGTGGAGGCTTGCATGTGAGACCTATGAAGTTCAGATGGCTGAAGCAATAGCAGCTTCTTCCAGCTCAGATATCGCAGTCGCATACACGAAGTCAAGCTTGTTTGGCGGGTGGCTGCCAGGAAGTGGTAGATTATTGCGTACTTCCAGCCCCAGCAGCAGCACCATCACGTCAGCACTGGCAAAGCAGAATTCCGGTGAAGCAACAGCACCAGGCTTCTTGGCTAGCTTGAAGTATCGTAGCAGTGGTTGCCGAGTAACAGCAGCTGCACAGCTGGGTAAGGGTGCCATAGGCAATGGCCGAAGCAGCTCTGGTGGGGGTCCACAGGACTCGGTTGCAATCAAGAGGTTTCTGCATCGCAAGCAGAAGCTACAACCGGATGCAATGGCAGCTGCGCCTGAACATCTCCCCATACCACTTCTGGATCCTGCAAAACGCCAGCCTGGTGGAGCAATAGAGCAGCCCAGCCCCTCCCCCAACTCACCAGCAACGTCGGTTGCCTGTCGACCTGATGGCGGTGTTATTGTCAGCAACCAGTTGCAGCAGCATCTCGACTCTCAACACTTCAAACCTGCCACCTGCAGTCGCCCCACCAGCCTGTCTCCTCCAGCTTCACCAACATCAGCTTTGCACCGCATGGGTAGCTTGATGTGGCAAAGCACAACAGCGGCAGCCGCAGCACTAAGCAGTAGCTCAGTTGTCAGGCAGAGCTCTGCTGTGCAGACTGCTTTCATGGCGTACCTTGCAGAGGCTGATGCAGAAAGGTGCCCCTTCAGCCCTTCTTCAGGCTGTGCCATCAGCGGAAACAGAGCTCAGAATCCCCCGAGCGGCTCAAACAATTGCCTGGTTACTGCTGCCATGCCAGGCAACAGTGGTGTCATGGTCGGCGGCACTAGCAGGCTTCGACCCAGTAAAAGGCTGCCATCACACGAAAAGCCCCTGCCAGGCATGCCCTTCACCCGTATAACATTCTTGAGTTTTACTTGCTCAGAAGTCACCTACAAGCGACCAGGCCCCGAGTTGGAAGCAATAGCAGCTCTGACAACCCTCACTTGCCTGGAGCTGGGCAAATGCAAGCTGCCAGACTCTGTTTTTTGGCGCCTTGGAAGCCTTACTCGTCTCAATCGTTTGAGATTAAGTGACCTGTGGTCCATGGGAGACAAAGGCCTAGCTGAGCTGGCAGAGCTGACAAGTCTGAAGAGTTTATCACTCTCAGAAGCCATGCAGGTTACAGCAGCAGGACTGCAAGTGCTGAGCAAGCTCACAGGACTCACAGCACTGGCTTTGGGCTTGACGCAAGACTTGGGACCAGGCACTATAGCTCAAGTCGCAACTGGGCTGCGGGCCTTGAGGTGCTTGGAGGTCACAGCATCATGCTGGAGTGATGCGGACTGTGAGCACCTGGCAGAAGCAGCTGCCGAGGCCTGCCTGGCAGCAGCAGCAGCAGAAAGTGCGAATCAGCTGGCGCCAGTCATGCTCTGGGATGTCTCTAGGTCCCCTTCGCCAGTAGCTGGTTTGGCCAGCAAGATCAACAGCAGCAGAATGCTGTCAGGTCTCATGCCAACACCATTAAGCAACAGCTGTAGTCGCAGCATCAGCAGCATGAACCTTGCTGTCAGGCCAGCCAGTATCAGCAGCATGCCTAGCTTTGGCAGTTTCAGCAGCTTTGTGATGCCAGCTGCAGGCGGCAGTGTAGTACAGCATCCTTATCAGCCACAGCAACTGGCAGTGTTGAAGCTGCATGGTTGCTGCAGCTTAGGACACAGGGGCGTTGCTGCACTGAAGCAGCTGAAGCACCTGCAGTCCCTGGCATTAGACAATTGTAAAGGAGTGCATGCAGCTGAGACAGTAAGTCAGGACTTGCTACCCCCCAACCTTCAGTCCCTCAGTTTGAAGAGTATGCCTTTTGGAAATGCATTCTGCAGCTGTGTCAACATTCCATCATGTGCAGGAAGTCTGACAAGACTGGAACTGTCAACAGTGAGCTCCGTCCACTCTGGTCAACTCCGTCACATCATCAACCTCTTTCAGAACTTGGTTGAGTTGAGCTTAGCAGGCAGCCTGGATGTGGGTGATGCTGCAGTCAAGCAACTGGTTATGGCAAAGCTGCGGCAAATCAACCTTGCTGGAACCTGCATCAGCAACCACAGCTTAGAGCAGTTGATGCACTTACCTGGGCTCACTGCATTGTGCCTGAAGGGGTGCAATTTGATCACTGATGATGGCCTGTTTGTTTTGACCATGTACCCAGCTCTGCAGGAACTTGACCTGTCAGAGTGCACAGGTGTCAGCCAGCGTGGTCTGCGGGCAGTCATGCAGGCAGTCCACCACCTAGCAAGGTTGGATCTTTGTGGATGTAAAGCAGTGACCAGGGAGCTATTACAATGCTGCCCACACTATGTGAATGTCAGGCACACTGCATGAGTGGGTGCTGTGGTGTGCTGATCCTGATGGCATGCTGATTTGATCTGGCTTATATCATATTGAGTGTGGCATGAATCACATTGCTTCTTGTATGATGTGCCGCATGTGATGCACGGCAGAGGTACAGATGTATATTCTTGTCATTTCTTGTTTGATAGATGTGTGCGCTGCACATAGTGAGGGTTTAAAGTAATGGAGTGGAGCACATACAGAGATGTATATCTGAGTTCATATCTTTGACAGGAACAGCTATTTGTAAAGAAGTTTGGCTCATCCAGCGAAATTCATGCAACAGTAGCTTGTGCAACTAGTACAGTAGCAGTTGCTGCTCCTACATGCAGTGCTGCTGCTACTGACGCAACCTGATGCACGCCCCTGAGCTTACATCTGTCACCTCAATAATTGGTGCAGACATTGATCGACACTTAAGAGATCTGTTGTCCAGACATGCTTTCAGCTCAGTGTGCTTGTGCTGTTTTCCCCCCTGAGTGAGGGAGGAGGGGTGGTGACGGGGGGAAGTGTGGTAATTACGCCTGACGGTCAGCTTATCAGCTGAGCCCTACACCAGTTACGTACCTAGAGGAAGCGCTGCTCCTTGAACCAGTGCCCGTAAGTGCATCATGCATATGCCAACATGTGCACACGTGTGGGCAACGGTTGCAGCAATACACTCATGGGTAGAGGTCTGCATGGAAGATTAGAAATTTGTCTGAGCATACTGCTGGAAGCACACTGCATGGAATGTCCGCTTCTGAAATGGGGCGCGGGGCCGATGGCAATATTGCTATGGCTGATGGGTAGTTTATATATA
>LWCB01007267.1:0-11023 GCA_001630525.1 Coelastrella sp. M60 | reverse complement strand
GTGGGGTGGGGGAGGGGGGTGGTCATGAGTGGCGAGATGGCGGGGGGGGGGAGTGGGGGTGGGGGTGCTGGGGGTAATGACCCAAACGCAAACAGCAATTGTGGCAGGAGCTAGCGTAACCTGCATGATTCAGCAGATAAGCATAGGACATAACCTACAGCTCATACAGCTGTTGCAGTGATAGTAGTCGTGGTGGTTGATGTAGTACATAACAGTAGCTCGCCATCATAAGCAGCAGTGGCAGCAGCGACACACAATCACCCGGTTGAATAAACGCCATGTGTCGCTGCTGCTGCTGCTGCTGTCTGCCCGTCCGCCTTTCGCTTTGATACAACCCCCTACTGCGGATGGCAACGTTGCGTGTTCAACTTAAACAACACAGAAGCTGAATTCAGCTGGTTTCCAAACACGGCGAAGCAAGAAGCCAGTCAATGCCGCATGATCGTATAAGCCCCTCACATTGGTCCTCTGATTGGGGTGTTTCCCCTTTCAAATATGCAGCAGATAATCTTGACGCAGTGGCAGCAGAGCACCCTTCTTGGTGGCAGCAGCAGCAGCCATCACATTGCGCTTGTATGACAAAACACCTTTGTAGCACCTGCTGCATATTGCTGCAGCAGCCGTTCTACAGACTGTTGGCTTGCCGGCTTGAGCAGCCTTGCAGCAACAATGTAACACTACTTGACTTCAGTACCATCTATTGCACTGTGCAGCAATCTCTATAGGAGGTTGTGCAGTCAGGGACTTCGGCGTGGTGTGATTCATTTCTTGTTGGTCTTAAAACCAAGGGGGTGCTCTGATCTTTTCTTCCACGCCCAGAATGTCGTACAATACCCTCCCAATGATGCTTCTCATTGTCATTGCATGTTGGCACCACACAAAGCAGTGGCTTTCTAATGTTCAATTTTCAAAGCCGTCACAGATGTCGGTGTTGATGGCGCCCCTAGTGATACTCGCATGCACTGAGACTTGATGTATGTGGGCCAAGGACCCTACAGGCAGATCTTGTCAACAAATATTGATGTACACAGCATAACGGGGCATTGCTCCTGCAGCTGTGTTGCTGTCATGTCACTGGGACTGTGCACAAGATAGCTCTACCAAACATACGCCTTGCATACTGACATGTCCACTACTGACCACCCATTCGTGGACACACTGAGTTCCTGGGTGCTGTATGAAGTGCAAGTGGTCTTGTTTTTCCTCACACAGCATGCTCTGTATTCAACATCCTTGCAGGTTTTGACCAAGCAGGGTTTCAAGACCACAGCTCGTGAGCGAAGGGGCCGCGGGTGGGTTTCAGAGACAGCACTAAACCACAAACGTCAGCAGAAGCTGGACAAGCTCCAGAAAACCACGCAGGATCTTGCTGTCGCCTGGGGTTTAAGCCTGTTATGTGGTTTAGGGCACCTGGCTCATCTGTTGCCTAATGCGCCTGGATGGATGCATGCCCTACACCACCCAGTGCTAGCAGCAACACTCTCTGCAGCTGCGTTGATCGGTAAGTCCGAGTCTGTTGATCCACACATGACTAAGAGGGGCATAGGATCTTGAGCTGTCAAGCTACATCAGCCGTGCCTGAGACTTGAATCTTATCAATCTCGACACAAATTGCTGACAAGGCACTAGAAGGATGAACGCACACAGCTGCAGGGTAATGCTTGCTTGCTTTGATCTTACCAGACTGTTACATTCGCTGACATCAATGATGGTACCAACATGATGGTATAACTGCTTTAGGTCCCGGTCGTGACATCATCACCGCTGGCTGGCAGTCCCTGACAGCTGGTCGTCCAGATATGAACAGTCTAGTGGGTCTTGGAGCCACAGCATCATTTGCTGTTAGCTGTGTAGCAGCTGGACTGCCAGCATTGCAGTGGAGAACATTCTTTGAGGAGCCAGCTATGTTGCTTGGTGAGTTGAGCACTGGATGGGACAAGCTCTGTTTTGAGTGATGGAGTCTATGAGCATGGACGGGCTGCTGACAAGATGGCCAACTCACTTAGCCCTGCCTGCAGAGCTGCTTTTGGAGCGGATCGAGTGGCTGCTGAATGTGGAAGTTTTTGGTAGAAGAATGTAATCTGCAATGTGTATGCGAAGCGATTTGTGGTGTGCTGTTGTTTGTTGTTGTAGGTTTTGTGCTTGTTGGCCGAGCATTGGAAGAGAGAGCCAAGCTGCAGGCCTCTTCAGACATGGCAGCCCTGCAAGGCTTGATGCCTCAAACAGCAAGGCTAGCACTGGGCTACAGTTCTTCAGCAGCAACAGCAGCAGCGGCCAGCAGCAGCAGTACAGCATGTAGCTCTGCAGACCCTGCTGCAGCAGCGGTGGCAGTTCAATCTGGCAGTATACAAGGCAGCGAAGCCAGTGCTAGTAGCTCTGATAGTTGGGTTGAAGTTCCTGCAGATGCAGTGGGACCTGGAGATGTGCTGCTCGTTTTGCCCGGTGACCGCGTGCCGGTCGACGGCGCCGTACTGTCGGGCCGTAGCACAGTGGACGAGTCGGCGCTGACCGGGGAACCGCTGCCTCTGGTCAAGCAGACAGGTGAGTTACGGTGCAAGTTGAGGAGTATGACGCATTGCAAACAATCTATTGTCCTATGGTTGTATGGTTTGCGGTTGGCAAGTAGTGCTTTGCCGGGCGGTGGTTATGGCATAGCTATCACAAGTTGTCACAGGTTGTGCCCTGCTTGTGGCTGCTGACTCAGCACACGTCGCTGTCCGCAGGGTCAAAGGTTACTGCTGGCACTTTGAACTGTAACGGCAGTCTGTTGGTGTCGGCAGAAGCCAGCGGACAACACACCGTCATCGCCGACATCGTGCGGCTGGTGGAGTCCGCTCAGGCACGAACGGCACCCATTCAGCGTCTCGCCGACACTATCGCCGGCAAGTTTGCGTACGGCGTCATGGGCTTATCGGCCGCAACGTTTGGATTCTGGTCTACTATCGGAGCTAAAGTCTTCCCCGGGGTGCTAGCAGCAGCATCGAGTGGTGCAGCTGCTGCTGGTTCTGCTGCAGCAACAGCTAGCTGCTGTGCCCCCGCTGCTACTGCTGCTGCTGGAGGTGTGCTGCCTGGTGCTGCTGCTGTGTTGCTGGGGCTTCAACTGGCATGTAACGTACTGGTTGTTGCATGTCCTTGTGCTTTGGGTCTAGCAACACCTACTGCTGTACTGGTTGGTACTGCTGCTGGTGCCAGGAAGGGACTTCTGGTGAGGGGAGGTGACATCCTGGAGGCGACATCACAGGTAATTATTTTTTGGCTGTTATCACTGGTGCTTATGTAGCCAGCCATGATGCAGATGTAAGAGTATATTGAAGGTGTAACACAAGCGTGTTATCTGGTGGTCTGCAGTTTATCAGCCGTTGCTGCTTTTTGGCAGGCCTCTTTGGCTGGCACCTCACAATGACCTTGATTCATGGGCTCCAGGATTTTCGGAGATGCATCAACACAAGCAACTCCTGCCTAGCATATAATTCATCTGAGCAGCAGAATAACCAAGATGTTGGTGGTGCTTGATATTCTTGACTTGCAGGTCGATACTGTTGTGTTCGACAAGACAGGAACACTCACTGCCGGAAAGCCTGTAGTAGCTGGCATAACTATGCTGACAGCAGCAACAAACAGCAGCAGCAGCAGCAGTGGTCACCATGACAGTCAGCAGCATCAAAATAGCAGCAGCAGCGGCAATAGCAGCATTGCAAGCATAAGTCCAAGGTTGATGCTGCAGCTTGCTGCTGCAGTTGAACAACAGGCAACACATCCAGTGGGCAAGGCTCTGGTAGCCGCTGCAGCTGCTGACAGAGCTGCGGTCGCTGCTGCCAGCAGCAGCAGCAGCAGTGATGAGCAGCAGCAGTTAGCGGAGCGTCAACAGAGTCATGCTGCAGCCTCAACAGCCAGCAGCAGCAGCAGGACAAAACCACATCAATTGCATCGGTCACAACATCACCACCAGCACAATAGCAGCAGCAGCAGCAATGGAGATGTGCCTAATGCACTAGAGGCAGCAGCAGCAGCAGGCAGCAGCTTCTCAGCTGATCAGGGTACCTTCTTACAGGAACCTGGTAGCGGAGCAGTAGCAGTTGTAGCAGGTCACAAGGTTTCAGTCGGCACAAGAGAATGGGTAGAACGTCAGGGGGCACAACTAACAGCAGCAGGGCAGCAGCTGCTGCAAATGCAGCAGCAGGGTTTACTTGTCCACCCCAGATCACTAAACCCTGGACAAGATCAACCCCAGCAGCAGCAGCAGCAGTTAGTTGGGATGACAAACCCCTCTGAGCCGCTGACAGGTCACACTCAGGTGTTTGTCGGGATCAATGATCAGATCATTGGACTACTTGATGTTGCTGATGTGATCAGATCTGATGCTCGTAGTACTGTTCAGGAGCTGCAGCAGCAGGGCATCAGAACAGTCATGCTGTCCGGCGATCGGCAAGAAGCAGCGCTCAAGGTTGCTGCTGCTGTTGGGATCCCCGAGTCCAATGTTTATGCTGGGATCAAACCAGCAGGTAAAGCAGCATTGGTGGAATCCCTGAGATCATCAGGGCACAGGGTAGCTATGATCGGTGATGGGATCAATGATACAGCAGCGCTGGCAGCAGCAGATGTGGGTATGGCTATGGCCGGTGGTGTTGACGCAGCGTCCGATGTTTCAAATGTTGTACTCATGGGTGATCAGTTGCATCAAGTGGCGGATGCGATTGAACTCAGCAAGAAAACCCTGAGGAAGATCCAGCAGAATCTGGGATGGGCATTCTGTTATAACATTGTTGGTATTCCGTTGGCTGCTGGCGTGTTGCTGCCAAAGTATGGAGTTGCGTTGACCCCAAGCATAAGTGGGGCGCTCATGGGGGTGAGTAGTCTAGCAGTCATGGCGAACTCATTGCTGCTGCAGCTAGAGGTGAAGGGAATGAGAAACGGACTTGCTGCAGCAGCAGCTCCAGGGGCAGCAGCAGCACCAGCATTGATACAGCCAGGCGCCGCTGCAGCAGCAGGGCAACAAGCTGTAGTATTCAACAGTGGCAGTAGCAGCAGCAGTACTGCAACCACCAAGCTGCAGCGGCAGCAATGGAAGGCTGAAGGTACGCTGAACAGCAGCAATGGCAATTCCGGCAGCAGACCTGACGCCAGTAGCCATGTAATGGTGGGGGAAGTAGCAGCAGGAGATACTTGAGTCCGCTGCTTGTTGGTCTTGTTGTACACACATTGTGTGTTCTTCTGGCAATGTTCCAGAGTGTTGCATCATCTTGTGATTGCACCGTGCACATGCATCAACATCAACCCATGCATGCTACTCAATGGTGTTACCGTTAGCAGCTAGTGACCACTGTGCCTGAACCTCACAGTAGGCTCGTAGTAGGCTCGCATCAACTGCAAAGCACCTTCCTCATGAGACCACTAGCAAATGAGTTTCTGGCTCATCATAACTGCCGTGCCTTGTCTGCCAGGCATTTGAAGTCCAGGAATGCTTGTTTCACCATCAGCACAGCAGCTTGTTGTGGTCTGCTCTGTTGCCAGATCTGGCACATGTATGTAGGCATGGTTGTGTTGATGGATTGCTTGTGAGTGGTACAGAGTGAGTGCAACTGCCAAAGAATGAGAGTTGTAGAGAGCGTTCATTCTGATGGAGCTCCTGGAGCAGTACACAGTGTGTACACTCAGGCAAACTATGTGCGGCGTTCTTTGTTTAATTCAGCATGTCGCCAGGCATGATCGAAAAGTGTTAGTAGTTATGTATCCTTTTCAGAGAGCTGTTCTAGAAGCATCAATTGGCATCCCTGCGGCATGGTTGCTACATGCTTACGTACTTCATCTTCTGCACTCATTGCGCACAAGTGAGCTGTGTTGTTTCAAATTTTCTGACTGGACAGATCATCTGTTGCACAGTTTGCAGGCGAAGGAGCGTTGTGCCATAAGCTTCTGTTTGTGTTGCTGATGTCATTTATGTTTCAAGTTGCAGAGGGACTTGCTGGCAGAATGTGTGCACATGCTGTGGACCAGTAGTGAATCCATATGACCACCATAGCGTGCTTCTGCATGTCAGCTTGGGGTGTTGCTCCTGAAGCACAGCATATTGGTTTGGTTTGTTGCTGATGAGCAGTTGCTGGCCTACGGGTGTTACTGAACGTGTTGCTGCCTGGTCAAATCACTGTGAAGTTACATGTGAAAAGATGTTTGGCTCATGCAGCAAAGTGAAAGCAATGCTGTCTGATGATGGTACATGTATTGTGCATAACAAGCTGAAGGTGACCGACTTGCCAGAGCAGTCCATCATGGTGTGCGAGCTCATATACTGTTGCTCAGGCATAGCAGCCATTGCATGCAGCAGGAAAGTCCTACATCAAAGAATACATTGTCGTTCATCAAGGAGACTGCATTGTGTTCATCAGCGGGGGCTCGGTAGAACTCTGCGATGGTATCTTGAACTTACCGCCCAACCTCAGGCAACCTTGAGACATGCTTGTTTGAAGCGATTAAGTCACTCTAGCCGCCTCATCAAACCATCAAAGGAGGACTGCAACTAGGACTTGGGTACTTGCTGGCCTTGCTAGCCATCGCGCGCCAAGTCTTGCCAGGTCGACATTCGAGGGGTACATGCCCTGTTGAGCAGGTGTCATCAGGAAATCAAGCTTGTGAGGGTTATAATAACCTGCACGGTAGATGCTTATGACATGAAAGTACAAGGACAAGTGGTGTCTCCCGTAATCTGGACACAGGTCCGACAGCAATTAGCACACCAGTACCGAGAGTAAACATTCGACCACAACCTTTCAGAACATCCGGTTGCAAGCTTGTCTCAAGGATGCGAACAGACTGTGTACAGTGGCACTTACTTTGATGCTTTCGTGAGCACGATACACACTTCTGCTTGCGCAAACCTGCACTGGGTAACCGTTTGCTGCATATTCACCCTGATCATTCCCTGTTCCACTGTTGAAGTGTTGCGAGTTACGCGATTAATACTGCTGAGAGGGCACTCTGCTGACAGGGCTCTTTGCCGATACAGCTGGGTGCTCCTTGCCGTGTATCTTCATCAACGTGCCAACTGAGTTTTTACATTGCACAAAAGTTTGCTTCAAAGATGCGAGCAGCTATTTCAGTGCTGGTCTTTGGACTGACAGTGGCCATCTGCTGCTGTCCCCAGACAGCCTGGGCACTCAAGTTTCTGGCAGTTCCGTTGCCATCCGACAACAGCCCTGTCCTTGACCTGATGGGCGTAGCATCCCAGTTGCAAAGCAGGTGGAATATGCGCATAACATATGCTCAGCAAAGCGCAAGTGGACCTTGCCAGCAGCGAAGCAGAGTTCGTGTTGCAGGATAAGCTGCATCCTGTTGCAATTGGGCACTGCAGTATCTGACCTGTTCCTGCACCCCACACGGCAGTGCAAATGCCATCGTGTTGCGATGTTGTGTCTTTGGTTGCATGCAGGGGTCACCAGATCTATGTTGTGACTGATGACAAGGGAAAAGCATTTGCAAAGCTGGCTGCAGCTCGCCACAGCAGCAACACCACAGCAGAAGCCATGCGGTACCTCCACTTTCAGCCAAAGACACAAATAAATTTGGATGCACTAGTAGCTGAAATGGCACCTGAGTTCAAGAAGATTATGGAGAAGAGCAAGTTGGCAGGTGAACAGGTTGTTTGCGATGACACAGCTGACAGTAGCACGCAACAGCTTTACGATCGTTGTGCTCTTGACCTTCATGCCCAAAATGCACTACGTACACAGTGGTTATAGGACAATGTGCATGAACACAGCTCAAAGTGCCCTGGTATCCGGGTGACAAGCATATGTGAGACATGCTTATCATCTACACACAAAGTGTTACTTATAGCAGCCGATTTTGGGCGGCTTTCAATTCTCCTGCAGGCCTGCAGCTGCTGTTCACTCTCCAGAAGTTTCTTGTCAAGCCTTGCCAGGCTTTGCTGCAAGATACATCCGCCATGAAGGTAGGGCCGTGTGTTCACTTGATCGCAGCGTTCTTGGGCAACAAATAGGACTGTGTTCTGGTCAAACATTCAAACTCCATAGCAGGGTTTGTCTCAATGCTTGACAGCATCGTATAAGCTCAGCTGGTGACTAGAGCTGTGACCAGCTTCCAGGGGGGCCTCTGACTCTCTTAGTGTACAGGCTGCACAGTGTTATCTACATATGCAGCACCATGTCCTTGGCAGACAGGGACCACTTGCAGGAACCTTTCCTAGCCATAACATTCCCAACCATCAACATCAGTATGCTGAGATCAAACGGTGACTGTGAACCAGTACAGCCTATTATCAGCCCGGTGGCTGATTCTTTGACGCTTACCACCAGGTCATGTTGCAGGATGGCGGAACAGAGGCCCCTGCTTGAAAGGATGTGTCTGCAAAATCAAAATTGCTTTCTTTGTGAGCCGAGAAGATTATTTAGGTTGTCTTTATGAATACCTGCAGGCTTTGAGAGATCTGGAGGTTGATGCAATTCTCTCATTCACCCCACCAAGCCCAATGAGAGATTCCTGCGGCTGTGCCTTGTCACACGCCCTGGGAGATGTCCCTTGGATTGACGTGTTTGGATCACCAATGGTGTTTGCCCCATTCAGCGTGCCTCAGGCAAGTGTTTTCAGCTGAACAGCGCTGATACAAGCATTGCAACTGTGACTGCATTTGTCATCTCCCTCATGCATGCAGATCTTGCCTCGGGCTGTTTAGCTGCTGAAGCTTCATGTATATCCTGACACAAAGTGAGACAGCAGCACGAGCTTGATCAAGCGATAGAAACCAAGCCACTGCACATATAGTGCTCAGCTGTTGCACAGAGGGTGCATTGGGTCTTCAATCAACAACAGAATCACTAGCTTGCGGATGAAAATTATGGGTTGAGCCATGTCTACAATGCTATCAGTTACCATTTACTTACTGCAGATGACCTCGGGCAATAGGCCGGAAGATGTTTGGACTCCACAAGGGTTTTTCAGGAATCTAGCTCCCTACCTGATGCTACGTGCACTTCCCATTGTCAACGACATTACTGGCAACCCCTGGGCTAAGATCAGGAAGGAGCTGGGTCTGCCAGCAGCACACAGCAGCTTTCCACCAACCAATGTGTTGAACTGGATGATGGGGCGTAAACCCAAGAGTTGCGAGCCCCTGCTTCAAACTCAGCTCAACAGCTGGCTGATGGAGTCACCCAGAACCTTGGCAGCCAACCAGGTCAGAGTCTGTTTCTGTTGTGCATGGATGCCTGGTTTACTTTTGTTGATTCGTTATGGACCAACCCAAAGATGCTGTGGCGCTCCTCCAAACAAGTTGTGAATGCAGGAAGTGTGACCAACACTTCAGGGTTGAATCCTGATAAGCTACATGGCAGTGTTCTTTGCTGCCCAACCGACTACAATCTGCCCACCTACTTTTGCACTGCCAGTGCAGTTCCTGCAGAGCATCAGCTCCTACAGGGCATTGCTGACGCCGTCCCAATCTTGTGTTTTAATGCAGCAGCTCTGCTAACACCTTGTGCTTCCAAAAAAGTTCATCTGTCAAGCACCGAACTACCGTATGGTCACTGATTGCAGGTTCTTGTGGGTCCTGGAACACCACGTGCAGCACACCCCATAACACCATCTAAAGTAGCTGAATTTGTTCAGTCAGCTACTGCCGGTGTGGTACTGATGGCTATTGGTACTTCACCCATGGCTCAATTGATCATGACACCTGAGGACATCATTGAGTTGGCAGAGGGTTTTGCTCTACTGGCACCTACCCGGGTTGTGTGGGCATTCAAACCACACAAACATCTGCCACCTGGAATGAAGATGGAAGATATGCCACGAAAAGACAATGTGATGCTGACACCCTGGGTAGATTACAATGTGAGATACTGTCAGCAAGGTGTTTTCTTGGAAAAGGTGTATGATTGCTGTAGGAAAAAGTGCCAAGATGCTTGATATCATGATGACAGTTCTGCTGTAGACAACGCTTTTAGTAATAAATAATCTTGTTGAGATACTGATGGTCATGAAACACTTCAGGGTCCTTGCAAGGGTCAGATAGGCAGTCGCGATCATTGCGATTGGTGTCATTTGATAGTATTCAAACTTGTCTGCCTTACCAGGATGTCCTTGGTCACCCCAACACGCGTGTTGTGGTGTCCCATTGTGGCTGGCATTCTGTGTATGAGACGGCTTATCATGGAGTGCCTGTGGTGGGAGTGCCCTTTCACGTGGAACAGGTAAGCGCTTACCTGCTAGCAGACAGCAGTGCAGTGCCTGACACAGAAAGCATTAGCCTGCTTTCTTTGCAAACGTATTACCTCTCTCACAGCACCTGCCCCCTCTTAGATCTGGGTCACGGCAGGTTTGTACTACAACTAATGGCATAAGGCGCCAGCTGCTTCATTGTGTTGTTGACCTTATTGCCTCCTGTGAGATGTGTCGAGTTGTTGACTGGAAGCTGTTGGGCAAGTGCACGGCAGAAGAGTCAAGCTTTGACTGTATCCACAGGCAGAGAATGTTGTGAAGCTGGCTCACCGGGGTATGGCAGTAATGATGCCTAATGCACCCTCTGAGAGGAGAGGCAAGAAAGTGACCTTTGACAGACAAGAAGTGGCAGACACAATCAGAAAGGTGAGTCACCATTGCTGCATCCATTGCAGGACCAACTATGCGTATTGTGTATGGCTGTAGTTGCACCTGCCCATGTTTGTCAGAGCATGTATGACAACATGTTCATGATGGATTGTGAATCGACAAATGTGCAGTACCTCAACAACGTGTTGGTTTGGCTGGTAGAGGGGTTTTGCACGCTGCTTCTGCTTGTTCACAGATAGTCTACAACTCTTCAAGAATCTTATTGCTTTGTTTTGTGTTGTAGGTCATGAATAATTCCAGGTATGCTGCTGCAGCTCATGGTATGTCTCATGCTTTGAGAGTCTACAGCGAACGCCGACCACCATTTGCCAGAGCCGCAGATGAAGTTGAACTGGCTGTGTACACCCACCATGCACAACTCGGCAAGCAGACACAGCAGCAAAAAGAAAGTGACAGAGTGTCA
>LWCB01007262.1:0-16097 GCA_001630525.1 Coelastrella sp. M60 | reverse complement strand
ATGCACACATAGTTAGCATCCGTTCACCACTATGAAACCATATCCATCTCTCATCGAACAGAAGTGGGATTTATGTAGCGTTGACCTCGAGGGAGCCTGTGTCCCGCTATGGCCCTGCGGTTGCAGTTTGACACTTGCGCGCGGTGCAGGCGGTGCAGGCTACAGGCTCTAGCACTCCTGGCAGCCAGGCAGTTAGCATAACATGCTTACCTTATCTTCAACAACTGTGTATACATTTTCCAAGGTCGACGCAAATCACATGCAGGAACTATGCATCTACTAGAAGTCAAGCGGCGGGCTGCAGCGTTGAACTCTTCGCAAGTGCCCACCGAACATGCCGTCTGGCAAACAATTAGAGCTAGATCAGAAAATCAGTAACATCATAAGCAGTAGAGTAGACCGTATATGCCTTGTACTGGAGTGTTGCAGCGACAACAAGAACTACCTAGCCTGCTTGCGCACCTGCGACATACTGGGCATACAGAACGTCTGGATCGTTCAGGAGCCGCGTCCCACGCAAGGTGTAGGAAAGAATAGGAGCCGCCAGTATGATTCTGAACAAACAGAAGGCCCCTGCCAGGAGCACCAAGCGCAGGACAAGCGGTTGGCAGTTGAGCAGGTAGGCGAGTCCCATCATACAACCATACAACCGCCAGCTAGTTGCTGCAGAACTTGCCATGTGAAGTAAGCAAGCGTACTAGGGGAACTTGCGCAGTGCATGGCCCCTGCATGCTGACGTACACACGGTACTGCAGGGATGGGCAGCTGATACAGTGCACCACAGTTTGACCACAGCAATTGATCCAGACACGTCCGACCTGCAATGCTACTTGTCGAATGCAGGGCCGTAAGAAAGGTCGTATAGCTCGAGCCTCTTCACAGTGGCTGGACTTGAAGCACTTCAGCAATAGCTCACAAGCCATACAGAAGTTGAAAGCAGAGGGATGGACAATCTGGGCAACCGACCTCAACCCGGGAGCCATATCACTCGCACAACCAGGACTACGAGTACGTCGATGCACGGCATAACTCACGTATGCAAGCTCAGCACAAGTTCACCACAAGGCCTGATTCCATATGTTGTACTTCATCAAGCTCTGTCAGTTTTTGAGCTTGCAGGATTTTCTCTTCTAGGTGTTTTGATGGTCACACGGTGTCGGCAAAGCATACTGTACAGCTCGAGTGCGCTGCTGTTCTGTTCCTGCATTACTGATTCTGCCGCTACACGTGTATATTTTTTTCCTGCAGATACCACACCAGTTAGCCATAGTGATGGGAAATGAAGCTAGAGGTGTCAGTGATGAAATGAGAGCAGCAGCAGACATGTAAGTCAGGCAAGACTCGCACATGCACACCATTTCAATTGACAAACGCTATGAGGTTGGGTCTCTTCCATTGCATGTAAGATGTCCTGGATCTGGCAGCAGCAAAAATATGCTGCCAGCTCAACAAGTCATCACTGATGTTTTGCAGCAATCACAACCAGCTTCATTGCACTATCTTGCCAGACCACAGTCTGTTGCTGCTGTGCTTCAGGTGTGTATACCTGCCAATGTATGGTTTTACAGAGAGCCTCAACGTATCGGTGGCAACAGCACTTGTACTACAAACATTGATAGCAGCAGATCCATCAGTGAGGGGCGACCTCATTGGTGAAGGGAGGGCTCAGCAATTGGAGGCCAAGTGGAGGGCAGCAGCAGCACGAGCGCATGACAACAGGGCGGGGGTGATACAGCAGCAGCAGCAGCAGCAGCAGCAGGAGGACAAGCATTCACGGCAGCAGCAGCTGGAACAGCAACATGATCAGCAACGGCAGCAGCAGCAGCAGCAGATGGCACTGGAAAAATTTAATGTGATAGACTGAGATATGTCAGGGTAACACAAGTCAATAGGTTGGAGTGACAGCTTGAAGCCATCAGCATGGTGTCTAGGTTTATTTCAACAACGTCATATATGAATGGATTGACTTGCTCTGCTACATGATATGGAGTCCTATACAGTTAGCACGCAACCTCATTACTCAGTCATATCCTCAAAGAGAGACTAGATGCGTGACTGCTGGACTTGGCTGCTGCACTTTGGACAAGGACAGGGCTCTGCATACACTCAGGCAAGGTGCTTTATCGTATGGTTGCTTTTACCATGCCTGGCAACACGTTTGGTGACTTGGGAATGTGTTTCACTTATTTCACATCAAAATTCATATGCTTTGCACAGGCTATTGACAGAAGGCATCCGCATCTGCTAAGACCGTCTGTGCAAGTCTTAACTAGGTGACCACGTCTCGAATTCAGATTATACGCTGGCGGCCTAGGCCTATGGCAGTTGTCTGTTAGGGATCTGCTATGAGAGGCAGAGGTTGTGTACTTGCAAGTCCCGACCAGAGTGCAACTGTACTGTTCTTCAAGGCTTGTGCTGGAAATACTCGGCTGTCTGCCCGTCTTGAAGAATCATGCTGAACAAGCCTGCCAAAAGTTTTGCCAAGGCTTGCGCCCTTACAGCCTGTAGCATATACACTTTGATGTGTGCTTCGGAAGACAGTTTGGCTCGTGCAGCAAAGTGAATGCAATCCTTGATGTATCACACATGAGCCAAAGTTTGAGCATCCAAGCTAGCCTAGTAGGGTCGACAGTTAAAGGCAAGGCCAAGCAAGGCAGACTGAACATCAGCCAAGGTCTACTGTCGCACTGTGTGCAGGTAATAAATGGTGATATTGGTGTTTGTGGACGAGAAAGGACTTCAGCATGTATCCCCAGCTTACAGCGAGCGACAGTACCAGTAGTAGCGGCCCTAGCTGCATGATGCATAACCATGTTCTCCTCTTCATGTATATGCTATCCTTTGTGTGTGCTTCTATGTTTCTTATACACTACTTGAATATTCTGAGCCGACAATGACGTGTCGCAGTACCATTGATTCGAACACACTGTCTAAAGGTAATTATCACCTTTGTAACCCCGATATAATATGTTTGTCATCTGCAAACCTTCTGAGCATTTACTGCTAGCCAATCCTGCAGCCCAACAGCTGAACTGTAGGCAAAATCAAGGATCTCGATTTTTTCTGCTTCTCCTGATGATCATGTTGCAACCTGGTGGGACATGGCTGCAGCAATCTCATAATCACACCCTGCACTTCTGAACTCAATGTCCAGGTCCAATATGCAAATCACATGAAACACAATGTGATGACAGCCCTTAAAATGTCCAGCCAATGACAGGCACACTGGGCAAGAACCTCAGGCATTCTTTCTTACCAGACTACCACTTACCACCGAGCCCCACAACGGGGCCAGGCATTTGTATCATTGTGTTATTGTGACTGGCAAGCAGCTGAATTGCTACTGCGTACTATATGATACCTGGTTGTATACAACCTGCAGTGGCTCACTCAAAAGCAGCTGCAGCTTCTGGACATCCAGCAAGTGCTTTCTTTCTTACAGCTGGCCAATCACACATCTGCTGCTGCTGCCGCCGCAGGCGAAATGCACATCCGCTGCTGCTGCTGCTGCCGCCACCAGCAAAATGCACATCCGCTGCTGCTGTTGCTGCTGCCAGCAGAATGCACGCCTGCTCCTGCATCATCTACGTCTGCTGTCACAGCCAAACAACATCATAGAAGAGACGACAGCGCAGCAGCAGCAGCAAGCAGGACCAATGTCAGACAGCCATGACAATCACCAGCAGCAGAGATGACTTACGTTACTACACTTCATAAACAAGATATAAAGAATATGCTTCAAAAATTCATAACCTGAATCAAAACAATCCACTATCAGCCCATTGCATGTCAGGCACACATACATGAATGTTGGCGTCACAAACCGCAGCAGCAGCAGCAGCAGCAGCAGCAGCAGCAGCAGCAGCAGCAGGTCGGCTGTTGAGATTATCTGTTGGGAATGCGCCAGCAACAGCTGCTGATGGCGACCCAAGTTCCTAACAGGTCATCTCAACAGAAGCAGCAGCAGCAGCAGCAGCATTGGCATGTAAATGATTAAACCACTCATGCAGGCAGCTGATGTACCTCACCTTTTTGTTCTTCCCATGATTGCTGCTGGTCCAGGCGCTGCTGGTGCTGCTGCTCCCATCATTGTTAATCTGTCATCATCTAACATGTCATAACCGGCTTCGTCAAGCATCATACCAACATCGCCACCACGATCTAGCTCGCTCTGTTGTAATGGTACAAGCACAACACATCTGTTTGTTATGAAATATCTGTTTGTTATGAAAGATACTTGAGGATGGGAATGTGTACACGAGTGGATTACAACGTGTTGTGCATGAAAGCAGGCGTTTGCTCGGCAACTTTCATATGCCATATTCAGAATATGAACGCTACTCTGGTGCCCTCTGTATTGTTATGCTGAACACATCAATGATAACTGATGAAAATGAGAATGGTGGATAACGCAGTTCACAAAAGCAAAACAATGTCAACCCGTCTGTTGGCGGCGACCAACCTTCAAATTTCTTTTGAGCTCTTCTTGCTTATTCTCCACCTCTTTTCGTCTTGTGGCAGCAGCAGCGGCAGCAGCAGCAGCACTGGAAGCTTCAACCTCCAGCTTGTGAAGTAACACATGTGCATTGGCCAACCTGCAGCAGCAGCAGCAGCAGCACATGACAACAAGGTTGGCTCACAGGCTCATGCAGTGAGACGTCTACTGCTCTCAAATCCTTACTGCAACGACACCTTTTTCAGTTGAGCAACAGCAGCAGCATGTAACAGTACAAATTGAGAGGCTCAGATAGCAGTAGATATACTGCTGTCACATACCTACTGCAGACAATACATCTTGAAACCGAGCAACAGCAGCAACAACAGCAACAGCAACACTATGCTACGTAGATGCTTCATGTCGCAGCACAACCAAAGTATATTGTACTTCACATACTGCTGTTGCTTGTGGTCAATCAGCATAACACATCCGCCGCTGCTGCTGCTGCTGCTGCTGTAGCAGTCGTGAATGCAGGACAGCACGTACCAGTTTCCTACTGCATCTGCCAAGCCCTTGACATCTGCTGGTCTGACATCTCTACTAACAGCATCATGAACCTGAAGACATGACTGACGCTGATCTAGCTTGCCAACTATAAGACCTACAGGTCAGCAGCAGCAGCAGCAGCAGCAAGGTGCAGATCGCATCATGGAGAGCAATAGTCTGCAATACTGGATGTTTTGGTATCTGCTGATAGAGTGCAAGTGGTGTTGTGGGCACTATCTGCAGATACTGCTGCAGAGTATTGTCCAGCTGCACATTGCTTTGCTTATCCTGCATTGTTCGTGGCACTGCTACTGCTCCTGCAAAGCAGTAGTTGGTACTTGCCACAGTGTGTGGGCAGCTTGAGCCACCATAAGCATTATGGTAATCAGCGAATTCAACTATGGTGAATCACTTGTTTGTAATGATCCTGCAGCCGCACCTGCATAGAAGCACTCTGTGATGATGAAATCTTCCAGATCTCTGACTGTTGATATGGCTAACTGCTGCTGTAGTAGATCATAAGGTAGTACCTGCTAAGCAACAACAGATCACGCATGTCGGTAATAAAGGAGCTAAGTCTACAACAGTCTCAAGAGCAGTACGTGAATGCAGATGAAGAGCTGAAATGCTGTGGCATGGGCGTCTGGATGACTTGCATGCCGCAAATGCAGCAGGTGCAACTGCCATGGACAACTCCGTACAAATTTATGACCCTTGGAAGGAGATTTGCTGGTTAGATTGCAGTTTCGCTGTCTGGATTTGAGATTCCTGCAGGGAGATTGCTGATGGGTTTGGTGGTGATTGTATGTGGTGGTGCTACATTGTGTACCTTCTGCTGTGCGCCAAGAGATGTGACTGTCAGCTGCTTGATCTTCATCTCATGTTGCGGACTGAGTGCGGGTAACAGAGCCTTGTGTTCTGCGGTATGCAAAGAAGATCGTTCAGCTCATAAGCAGAGTGCAATCCTGCATCCTAGGATGTGTTTCAGCTGCTGTGTTTGACTTACACGCAGATTGCTGCAGGTTATTGTCAAACGGTGCCACAAATAGCCAGAAAGCTTCTTTTGTATCGCTACTATTCACTTACGCTGATACTCGGGCCATGTGCCGTAACATAACAGCTCCAGTAGCGATCTATATGGGAGCATCTGCTCTCCACCTTCTTGCAGCTGGGCTTGGCAGGCATCTAACAGTTCGCCGTAGTGATACAAACCAGGCTCTGCCGTTGCCTTGAGTATAAGGTCACATATGGCTCTGCCTTTGGCGCCTTTAGCTAGAAGAATGAAGCTCTGGAGCTTGGCATCAGTGTCCATGAGTGCAGGAACCGGCAGTCACTGGCTTCCTATGCGCTTCTTACAGCCCTACACCACGGTGGAGAGCTATATGAACCTGTGCTTTGGGTTTGTCAAAACCTGCAATGTCATGCGCTTTGGGCTGTGAGTTACAGGTCGTGCAGAGTCTTGATCAACCGAACGAGCACAGTCATATTCATGCCGCAGCCGTGTTGTACAATGATTTGCCACCTACCAAGTTGCCAGTGGCATTGCCGTTTATGCTTTGCACAGGTATTTGTCAGTTACCTTTCGCCTTTCCAAGTCCTGCCTTCACCTGGGACGACTTACTCGGCTTACCCAACGTCCTCAACGTGTGTTCCGCATACGTACAGCAGCTTCAAACATTAGCACATGTCTGGCATGCGGTCACACACGACACCGCAGGATCTCAGTCCTGCTGTAATGTACAGTGCAGTACACTGCTGGGGCTACCAGCTAGCAGGCAGCTGAGCTTTGCGCTGGCACGACTGTCTGAATGTTTGAGAACGTTCTCGTCATAATGTATGTTACTGCAATTCTAGTTGGAAGACTCTCATTGGGTGCTGTCCAGTCTTCATCAGCCCCAGGGGTGTTGCAGCCGGATGCCATGACTTGTACAAACAGGATATTGTTCATAGCAGTAGAGACGGAACAATCACCACTGCATAGTATATTACAGCTGGTCTAAAAGATGCCAGCTTATGCAGCATGTATTATCTTGATGCCTTGTGCAGCAAACCGGAAGTGGATGCAATTCTTCTGATGTGCCTGCCATATGCAGTGCATGCCTGCATGCCAATCATCTTCCAAGTGATATCTGCATCTGCTCTGACTATTGGGGCCATCAAGCAGTCGCTGCTTCTCAGAGTGAGATAGTTATGCAACAGACAATCGCCACTGGCAAGTTGCATGCCATGCCGGCGGCATGCACCAGTTCTGTATATTATTCTGTATATTACTGCATCATGCACTGTCATGGCATGACCATTCAACTCAAGCAGCTGATGAATATTCCTTGTATCTCCAGGCTTGTGATGCAATGGCAGCTCGATATCAGTCTAACAACAGCAGCAGGCTGTACACTGTCAAGCTGGCGCACACTGTGCATCGGATGCCACTAGGCTGGCTTTCACCTGATGAGTGTGTGTGACAGCCTTTGGAAGCTGACTTTTCATATTATAGTAATGTAGATCCACCGTGGTGAAGATGCTCCTTTTTGCTGATTCAGCACTTGTCCAGAACAAATTGGATACTGCACAGTTGTTGTGGCTTGGCACTAAGGATCCTCGGATGGTCAAGCTTATATCACAGGGGGCTGAGAACGATAAGTCCTTACTGGCTGGCACACACTGGACAATGCAGGGCCACATCTGCTGCACGAGCCAACTTTCCTCCCACACTGGCCAACAAAGGAGCCCATTGCATGCCTTGCTGTCCTTGCAACCCCTTCATTAACACCAAACCATTGCATTTGTGACGCCGTCAGATCGGATGTGACAGCTGCGTGGTTGCAAGCTATTAGAAAAGTCAACCTGGACTACAGTGTCGACGCCGGGCTGTGTGTCAGGCTGCATGTCAGGTTGCCTGGGTGACATGATGGATGGGGTACTTGACCTTGGCCCTTCGACTAGCAGGCGAGTTCACATCAGGTGAACAACCATCCAAGCACTTGCAGATGTCAAAAATACCGCATTGATGGTGCAAGTTGTGGTACCGCCTGGTGGTAAACCAGGTTGCAAGCCACTGCCAAGCAGTGCATGGGTGTAGAACACCAATAACACTGTATGATCGTCGATTAAGATATACTACATCATGATACAGACGTCAACAGCGCTCTGTTTCAGCTTCTACGGACTCCTGCAGCCGGTTGGTACCAGATTTCTCGGCAGCACCACCACAACTCTACAGCTGTCATGCTGCATAGTTTTCGCGGTCATCTACCCGATGTGCAATTTAAGCATGTTTTCATGGCCTTAAAGGCTCTATTGAGTGCCCTGGAGGCCTGTCCCGGCATAACAAGTGACGACGATGCACTTGCCCGGGTCAGTCCTGACCCACTTACTCGGAGTGACTACGCACTGCGTGTCGTGGTTTTCTGTCTCACTATACAGTCAATTGTATACAGCCGTGTACGGGCACAACACCCGTCGCACTGCCCGATGATACCCGCACAAACTTCAGCTTTATTCCTTTCTGCGTGCATCTGATGGGACTCTGGTGCGCAGACAAACACCATCGGGCTTGCTGATGTGTACAACTAATAGTTCTGTTCGATGATGTCAGTGCGAAAGAGGTGAGGTAGCTGATTACGTTCATGCTGCGGTCGCTGTGCTGTCCACTGTGCAGCATTCATCGCCCCACCAGCCACCACCTTGACCAAAGTGCACCAAAGTGTGCAGATATGAGAGTCACATGGATGATAAACTCTTTGCTGCAGAACGCACATTGAGGGCATCCTGCTGCTTTGTTGGCAGCAATGCTACATCTCTGCCGCTGTGAGATTGGCCACATGCAAGCTGGCGTAGCAACAGCCGTCAGCGCACAGCAGAGAAGATCACACATTTAAGCATTCTGTAAGCCCATTACTGTTCCTCGTATTCATATTTTGTGCAGTAACTGAACCCAGCAAGTCAAAGAAGCCCACAATCAGTGATGACTGGGTCCAAAGTCACTGAGTTCCTGCGGGAGGTTCTGCATCTACGCAGCGCCAGCAACAGCAGCAGTACACAAGGAGATGGTTCTAGCACTTCAGCTGCAGAAGTCTTGAAAGGTGACGCAAACAACAGCGAAAGCAGCGGCAACCCTCCACCAACACCAGCAGAGAGCTCAGACAACAAGTTGAGCGAGCTGACAGCACCAGATAACGACGAACCCTCTACTAGCAGCACACTCCCAGCGGGACCCTCAACCCCGTTCCAGCAGCCAAAACAGCAAAAGATTCGTGAGGCAGCAGTCAGCGAGGCCAATCATTCTAACACGCCAAACGCACAACAAGCAGCAAGCCCACCAACACCTGACACACCTCAGCAAGGGCAATCAGACACCTCGAAGCCCGAAGAAGGCGATAGCAGCACACAGGCCAACAATGTTAGCTTCGTATGGCCTCAGTTTCGGTCATTATCAACCAGCAATGCATTAGCAGGTGCAGCGTCATTGTCAACAGGGCGACCAACAGTACTTGCCCGAAAGAGCATGGGAGCAGCTGCATTAAGCCCTCAAGCTGGAGGGGACTCCTTCAAAGTAAGCACCGACAGATACAGAGAGTTGACAGATGTGCCACCTTAGTACTGGGCACCTTATGCGAACTTTCAACTGCAGCAGTGGCATTTGTTAGCCAATTTTGTTACCAAGTACGTCGCCAAGTATGTTATCAAGTATGTGAGGTGTGCCATCTCTACCAACCCTTGTTATCTGTTCTCATGATATTTGCTGACCTGCAGCTACGCATCGGGATCTGCGCCATGGATAAGAAGGCAAAGAGCAAGCCAATGAAGGAAATTATTAGCAGATTGACGGTACGTGCAGTTGCGACAGCAGCAAATGCTTTCAGACTAAATGCAAACGGCAGCATAGCCAGCACCTCGTGTTCTAGAAGGCGCCAGCATAGTGCTTATCTGAGCAAGATAACAGTGAGCAAGCCTTGCAGCTGCCCCAGCACAAATTCCCGCTTCATGACAAGGCTAGTGAAGGAGCTTGTAAACGGATCCCCGCCAGTTGCTTGAAGCTTGCTGCATAACACCTTCAAAGATTCACATGTGGCAGAAAACAACCTGGGCCGCCCTTGTACAGGATTCAGATGCTTGATGGAAGCATGCATAGAACACTTCTGTACAGGGGTCAAAAGCTTGTTGCAGTCATGCATAGAACACTGCTTAGTGGTGTGCTTCTCAAGTATCGTCTGTCTTTTGGTGCAGGCGTCTGGCGAGTTTGTGATTGTGCACTTTGGCGATGAGCTGATTCTAAATCGTCCCATTTCTGAGTGGCCCAAGGTGGATTGCCTGATGTCCTGGTACAGGTAAGTGATGATTCTAACACACGCTGTCTACCAGCCACATGGCACAGCTTCTTTGCTAACCACGATACACAAGCTGGAAGCATGTGCTGCAATTGGAGACAGGGTTTACAGCAGGTGCTGTGTGAGCATAGCCTACGATGTGTCAGCAGGTCAAGTGACATCAAATTGGTTTCGGCCACAGCACGGAACACAGCTTTGTCAGCTGCTGTGCTAGGGCTGAAGTGCTTTCACACACACAACCTATGCCCCCTCAACGGGGCACCCAGTCGGAGCCAACAAGTCGCTCACGGGGGTGTGTATCAGCCAAGAAAATGTCTCAGCCAAGAGACGCTCTGCATTTATCCATGCTACGGTCTGACTTGAGTGGGTGCTTTATTGACTGCAGCGAGGGCTTCCCGTTGTCAAAAGCACAAGCCTACGCAGATGCCAATCACCCTTTTCTAGTGAATGATCTGCACATGCAGGTAAAGGCAGGCAGATCTGGGCACGATGTAGTTGACATTGAGTCCGTCTTTTTCAGCTCCTAAAGCGCATATGGTCCATGTCTTTGACCTTTCAGATCATGAAGCACACATCACAGCCAGCTGTCGCAATCCATACTGGCAACAGCTCGTGTTGGCATGAGTTGCATGTCAGACGTGTTGTGCCTGAGCTGTGTTCTGTCTGATTTGACACTGCACAATAGACCATTTGCAGTGCGGTGTCCTGCAGTAAATCCCTACCCACCGTCCTGTTGAACACTCACGGCATGTGGTTGGTTTCTTTGTTTCCTTGTCCTGCAGGATACGTTGCAGGACAGGCGTGCAGTGTACAGAGTGTTGCAGGAAAATGGCATTGCAGTTCCAACACACATTGTGGTGGATAGAGATGGTCTGGAACCTGGACAAGACCCTGCAGGGTTTATTGAGGAGGTCAGTCTTGCTTGGTAGTTGTTCCTTGTGTGCTTTCTATGTCTGTTATCTGTCGCCTGTTGCTGGCGTCAGGTCTTGAGTACCGATCTGTTGCAGCCTTTATACAGAGTTACTGGGTCACTGGGATGGAGTACCAGGGATCTGTGTGATTAGGGAATGTGATGTAACATGTGGTGGCTGTGATAGACACCTCCCTATACAGACAGCGGTCAGCAGTAAGGTAAAGCTGCTGCAGGGTGACAGGGCCAAGAGGCGGCGGTTACACTTCACTATCTGTGCTGATATTTGTGATTGCAGGCTGACTATGTGGAACTGAACGGTGTGCGTATTGATAAGCCATTTGTGGAGAAGCCAGCTAGTGGCGAAGACCACAACATACATATCTACTACCCACACTCTATGGTAGGGAGAGAGGGCCCCTGAAACAGCTTGCAATCTGGCTGTGGGGTACCTGTTTGTTGAGCGGAGGTCTCCTCAATCTGCATGCAACATAGCTGCTGACGGTGTTGCGTGTGACCTTTCTTCATCAGTATTTTATCTATGGTCGAGGTCCATTTGATGGAGATTTGGAGTTCTGTGGCTCTAGTGCTCATGAGAAAGTTTGTATGGGTGTTCTGCAGCAGCCTGCACTGGCTTCCCCAGATGACTCACAAGTTGTTTCCTGCAGCATGCTGCTGTGAACTCTCTTACAGTACACCACACCACACCACACCACACCACATCACATTACATCACCTTACCTTACATCACATCACATCACATCACATCACACCTCACCACATTACATTTGGTTTGCATGTTACAGATGCTCAACGTAACTTCCATGTTGTCTCCTGCAGGGTGGAGGTGTGAAGCGTCTGTTCAGGAAGGTGGACAACAAGAGCTCCCAGTATGATCCCAACCACCCGGGCACTGTCAGAAGAGATGGCAGCTACATCTATGAGGAGTTTCTTGCAACCGGAGGCACAGACGTCAAGGTCAGGGTCTTCAGGGGTTGGGGCAGGAGCTGTCAATGTATGATATGATGCACGGGCTTCTGCTTACCGGCCATGGGGAAACAGTTGTATCCTAGCATTTGCTGTTTTTTGCTGTTGGTAGAGAGTGTTGTTGGTTGAGACGGATGGACCTGACAGGTTTTGCCCGTACTGAGCAGGACATGCTGTCGGACGGCGCATCCCGAGCAGCTGGCTTCTGAACTCGGGGCATCCCCCGGTAATATCTCCTTTCCTTACTGCTTGGAGAACATCAGTGTTCATGTGATGTGACGTGTTATTATTTGTCCAGGTGTACACTGTTGGTCCCCGTTATGCTCATGCTGAGGCGCGCAAGTCACCTGTTGTTGATGGACGAGTCTTGAGAACACCTGATGGCAAGGAGATGAGGTGAGGTGATGACCAGCTTAGGCACTCCATTGCTTCAGGCTCAGAATAGATAGCTGCTAAGAGGATTTGCTCAATGGTGAAGACATATATTGGTGTTGAGGGCCGACATGCGATGCAAGTACGCAAAGATGCTTACGCACCTCAACTTCTGTGGGTGCCATGATGCGAAGATATATGCTGCTAGATGTTGTCAACTGTGCTGTCCTGCTGGTTGTTATTTGTCGTAAGCTGTTGTCCAGATGTTAGTGGCAGATAGAGCTTGTCAAAATTGATTAGAATGAGAATATGGTTTCCTTGCCAAATGAGCCTGTCCTTGGTTGGTCAAACGGGCTAAATTCACTCATATAACTTTCAAACACGATTGATATCTGCACATGCAGGTTCCCTGTGCTGCTGAACCCTGCTGAGAAGGAGATCAGTCGCACCGTCTGTCTTGCTTTCGGCCAGAAAGTCTGTGGCTTTGACTTGTTGAGGAGTGAGAAGGGCCGCAGCTATGTGTGTGATGTCAATGGCTGGAGCTTTGTGAAGAGCAGCAGGAAGTACTATGATGACGCTGCTGGTGGGTCAAATGCCTAGATTTGTACTTCTATGCTTTGTTTTTTGTGTGCCTTCAGATCAGAAGCAAAGCCGACATTATCGCTATTCGTATCAGGGACTACTGGCTGACTATGCGTATGCAGCAAGTAAACAAGTGTCTTGTGATCATGATTCTAGCAGTGCTAGCCTTACTAAGCAATGCCATGAGGTCGTTGTTGAATTGCTTTTGCCTTGACTGTGTCATTAATCAACCTGAGAACAGGATGTGTTGGTAAGTCATGCAAGATATAGTGTATAGATAGATTCAACCCTTGCTCCTTTTGGCACATACTGCAGGAATCCTGCGGAGTACCATCCTAGCTGCCCTGGCCCCCCACAGGCTTATCCTTGCTCCAGCTGCTGCAAACCCCCTCAGCATATCATTGACAAGCCAGCAATCAGCTGCTGTGTCAGCTGCTGCTGCTAATGGTGCTTATGCTGAGGAGAGTCTAGGCCTCTTGGGCAAGTCTGCTTCGTTGCAGGTGGGTTGCAACATGCAGCAGTTAACTTCGTCAAACCTGCTAGCAGCAGATGATTGGCTTGCTATTGTTGAACAATGTGAACGTGCGTGCATGTGCAACACCTCGTCAAGTCTCAGCGCGCACTGCTTCTTGTCTGTCGTGCAGGAGCTGTCGAGTCTCATGGGCGAGCTTTCTGGTGTTGACCTTCTGGAAGCAACTCGCACAGATGAGCGATCAACTCGCGAGGAGCTGCGCTGTGTTCTGGCAGTCATCAGACATGGAGACAGGACACCAAAGCAAAAGCTCAAGGTGACCTGAGTGCAACGCAAAGATGTTGCTCCTTGGTAGCAGAGCATTGTGACACACATGCTGGGCTGATGTTTGCTCATCCTTCCGCAAATGGTGCTCAATTCTACCTGTTAGTTCTACTTGAGCCAGTGGTGCGTATTCTTTGTTCAAGTGCAAGGCATTCTGTCAATGGTTCACTGGTCTGCTGCAGGTTCGTGTCCGTCAGCCCGCTCTGCTGGAGTTGTTCACCAAGCATGCAGATGCCAAAGGCAAGCAAGCCAAACTGAAGAGTCCTGTACAGCTGCAAGAGCTGCTGGACATATGCAGGCAGCTGCTGCAGGTACATTTGTGTTCGGTTGTAACATGTTGCAGACTGTCAGTAACACTGATCATCAACACAGAGAGACAGGTGTCCTTGCGGAAAGAACTTCACAGTATCTTCCAATGCAATATATATGCTTATCTCTGCAGTTTACTTGCTGCTGCTGCAGTGTTGTGCATGTTTTGCTGTGGTTTGAGTCTGCTTGCAAGCAGCTGCTGCTGATCCAAGTACGGTGTCCTCCATATCAACATATAATCCTCACAAAACAAATCCAAATGACCATTTATGAACAATTGCGGGTTCAAGCAAGTGTGGGTCCATTGCTTCTACAGCAGTTTATATAGATAAGTGTTCATGTACCGTCGTGGGGATTAGACAACGTTGTGCTGGATTCAAAGCCTCGGCTTTTCACCATGCTGCATCTTTGTCGTTGTCCATCACAGGACCTTCAGCACCCACCTCCACCAGGGCTGACTGAAGAGGATTCAGAAGCACGAGAAGAGCAGAAAGAGAAGCTCAACATCGTCAAAACAGTCCTTGAACAAGGCGGTCAGTTCAGCGGCATCAACAGAAAGGTCCAGCTCAAACCATTGGTCTGGTCGACAACAACAACACCAGCAGCAACATCTACCCAGCAGCAGCAGCAGCAGCAGGCAGTTGGAACTGATGCTGCTGAGAGCAACAAGCAGCAGCAAGTAGAAGATGAATGCAAGCGTGAGATTCAAGAGGTGCTACTGATACTGAAGTATGGTGGAGTGCTCACACATGCTGGCAGAGCACAAGCTGAGGAGCTGGGCAAAGTGTTCAGACTGGTCATGTATCCAAGGTGTGGCTTCATCATCAGTCAACACAACCTGGAAAGTGTTTTGTCAAATGCTATAATAGAAAGTTGACAATCAACGGGAGAATGAACTCAAGTTGAATCACTTCAAGCAGCCTCCATGATCCCTGCATGTTGTCTGAAACATCACCAAGGTGTCTTGACATCTCCTCTACTGAAAGACATATCATGTGCTAGGTATGCATGCATGCATGAATGATGGATAGTATAGACAGTGTGGTTGTGGGCAGATTGACACTGACTGCTTGCTGTCTGTGTATGGGTGTGTTTGTGCCCAACAGGTTTGGTTCAGGTGGTGGAGGTCTGTTACGTCTTCACTCCACATACAGACATGACCTCAAGATATACAGCAGCGATGAGGGAAGAGTGCAGGTACGGGGCGGGAGTTGTGATCATGATCATTGCTGCTGCTGCTGATAATGATGATGATGCTGTGTTGCCTAGCAGCCCAGTAGAGTTGAAACCTGCTTGCCGCTGCCATATGTTGTGTAACACTGCTACAGAGTTTGATATGTATATATGTTATGTTATATGTTATATGTTATATGTCCTGTGTTATATGTTGCATAATGTGTATATTGTATTGTTTGCTTATACAATATGTATACAATGTAATCCCATATTATGTTTTAGGTTAGCCATTGGCAAAGGAAGGGATCTTAAAAGTGAAAAAGACAAGTGAATGATGAAAGGTTCATTTGTGTGTCTTGTGCTGATGTAGGTATCTGCTGCTGCATTCACCAAGGGTCTTCTTGCTTTAGAGGGGTCAAGTCTCACTCCTATACTTGTGAGTTTGGTGACAAAGGACGCAAGCATGCTGGACGCATTTGGAAAGGTAGGAGACTGATGTTATGACAGATAAATGACACCATTGAGGCTGTTATAACGTGTCACATTGCGAACATGGTATTTTGCCTGTATCGTGTGTGGGTGAGTTTTCTTACATCAACATGTGCAGCTGAATAATTCAATAATGGTCCGTGATTATATATGTTGCAAACATAG
>LWCB01007242.1:0-14021 GCA_001630525.1 Coelastrella sp. M60 | reverse complement strand
GCAGCAGCAGCACCTTCAGCACAGACAGCAGCAGCTACAACAGGTTCATGCTTCAGAGTGGTGGTCAGAGGTTGCAGAAGCGGCCTCGCATAAACTGGATGAACTAGACATCACAGACAGAGCAGAAATAGCAGCGCAACTTGATGCCCTGGCTCTAGCATACTTAAGGTCAGGCATACGTATTTAGGAGGCACCCTGATTCTAGACCCTGGACTTGGCAATCTGGGGTGGTGTTTGGCCCCATGTGACACCCAAGTCCTCAAAGCTTGGGTACCGGCAGGGTCTGGGGTTTAGCAGTCTGTAACCAGTAAACCCAAGCAAGGGTTTATGGACTCCTTTGACACAGGGCTTAAGCTATATCTCACGGCCATATGAAACTGGATGACAACGCAGGGCCCGAATCTAGTGAATAAGACCCACTGCCCCACAAATTTTCATGGCAATCCAACGTTGGGCTCCTAGTCAACTGCTGTGCTGCTGTAAAAAGTAACAGATGCAGCATAGCATAACAACAATGCGCCTGACTATGCAGATTCAACGTTAGAATCGGCTGCTGCTGTACTGGGACCTTGGGTGTGTTCACTAGAACAGACCTTGCACGGCTGAAGGCATTCTATATGGCCAATTTTCTGTTTAAGATGTTTCTATTTGACTACTTTCTGCTGCTCTGCTGCTGAATATCTGCAAACCTCTGTTGATCCGTCTAGCAGCCTTGCACTGCCTGCCCAAGTGATTGCAATCAGTACAGCAGAGGTACGCAACACAAAAGAATGCTCGCTAGCTGCTAGTTGCGTAATACAGACGTGATATGGGCTGGCTCTTCGCCAGCAGCAAGCAGCATGGCTTGCTCAAACGCCGTGTTTTGACCAACGAGACCGCCGCGGAATTATGTTTGTAATATATACAATCGGATTAAAGCGAGTTCTTGTTCGCACAAACGGCCAAGACCCCGAGCTTGCTTCGAAACGTTCCAAACTGTTGCGCTGGGAAGTGCGCTTTGCAGCCTTGAAACATGCATATAATGTTGTTAGTGGCTTGTAAACTGTGATGCTCTTCATTACTTGTTGAAGAGCATGCACCTTGTGCGCTGGTCGGGTGACCAAACATCGCTGAGGAAGGGACCCTCCATTCGACCTTCTTCTTGGTAGTGATATCAAAATTATGCATGTGTGTAGAATATTTTGGACTACAAAATTGTTATGAAGAGTTACGACAGTGCGCATGCTGCCTATCACTGAGTTTACACCATTCAGGAGCAGCAGTCTTCACCGTAACCTGCAGCTGCGCTCGTACAGAAACAGCTATGAGCGCCTGCATGGTACTTCTATGCTACTACTATGACCTATTGATGCCCGCTATTACGCAAGTTGGGACTGACATAAGAAGAATTACGCGCTGGGAGTGAGTCCCTGTAATTACGTATGCCTGACCTTAATACAAACATCGGCATTCTATGGCATATGAACTGGAATCCCCAAGAGCCGGAGTGAGTTGACTTGTTTGTTTGCTTGTGAACAATCAAGTAGTCCTACCGTACGACATACGTGTATAATAAGTATGTTGATCTCGTATTGAAGGCTTCACAGGCAACCTTCAACTTGAAGACATGAAGTGTGGCTGTAGCCTATATAGCCTACGTAGCCTCAGGTAGTATATGTAGTGGCACTGTAGTGCACTATGCACCGTGGCTCTCTAAGAGGCCCTCTGGTCGGACCATATTTGAGAATGATATATGCGTCATCACGTCGGTCGACTCCAAGCCACCGTGGCAATGATTGTGGATCTCTTGTTCGCATATAGGCCTACAAACTTTGCAGTGCAAACTTTGCTTCCATGGGATGCATAGCATAGTAGCATGAGCTTGGCAAGGCCCAGTCATCTGGGTGTTTAATAGCCATTCTGCATTGTGCATATAGGCTGGTCATTGCAGCAAAATTGGAGGCAAAACTCGTTCTCCTGGAACTTCCCCTGCAAGGCTTCCAGGGCTACATGCCAACACAGCTACTAACAGTCACCGCAGCCACGGCGGTGGCACAGTCCTCATTGCCCAAGTCACAGCTGCAGTGCTGAAGTTCTATTCTTCGCTGCAACATTGGCACATACACCATGCCAATAGCCATGGTTCAGTCTTCAGAGCGACTGCTGAATACGCTGTGCAATAGCAGATAGGGAGTCACTCTCTGCTGCTGTGCTCACTTGCACCTGCATAGCAAACACCTTGTGGTCACACCTCTGTTGCCTCTGTTGATGCATGGTGCAGCTGTGCATGACACCAAACAATATGATATGCACACGAACAAGCCTGGCGGATGCAGGTACTTGCAACAGTCTCTTACATTACAATGGCACACTCAATCATGCTATGGTGGCAGCTGTACAGCTTGGAACACCACATCAACTAGAGGCCACAGGGTCTGCTGAAGCGAAGGATCCAGGACGGGCCGTGCTTTCCTTGCCCTCAGGCCTGATACAATCATCGACTTGAAGAGATGGTATTTCATTTGACCCCATGACAGCACTCTAGGATGTAAGAACACTCACACTCTGCAGTGTCTCCGGTCCCGGTGCCTTCAGTCCCAAAAATGTGACCAGTGCTACTGCACCAATAGTAAAGCCAACTAGAAGTCCACCTGCAGATGCAACAATCCGCTAACATTAGATTTCAACTGCTCAACGTGCACAGTGGCCCATAGTTGGCGCCAGAAAACGGTTGCATTTCTGGCTGTGACCTGCCATGTCCACTCACCTTGCAGGCCACCTAGTCCTTGACGAGCTGCAGCATCAGCTGTACTGCTGTTGATGTACGCTTGTTGCTGCACACATACACACACGTGGTGATACTTCCAGGTAATTTGAGGTCGATGTTGGAGGACTTGCTTTCCAGAAGCGCAACCTTACTTTGATGACACGGCTCTGGGTGGCGGCCCCAGTCCATGTTGTGCAGCTATTATAGGCATCTTGTGTGTTGCATGGCTAAAGTTTTTCATACACACACACGCGGCGGCTGAGAGCAGCACTGATACCAAGTTATCGGCATACAGTGCCAGATGCGTGAGCTTGACATACTGCTGTGATCAAAATTTACATACTGCTGTGCATGAGCTTTACATACTGCTGTGATACGAAGCAGGTGTCACCTTTGTAGGGAAGATGTTGCTCTTCCCGCTGTTGTCCTCAGCTACAAAGCCAGTGGCCCTGAACTCGTCCCTTCCCCTGCAGGATCCAGCAAGAGCACTCAACTAAGCATTAACATTCATCATCGGTAACCTTTCAGTTGCTGGCCACTTACTCAGCTCTCACGGGTCCCGAACGCCTGCTGGGCACACCCCCTGTATGTACCTGTACAAGTAGGGAAGCCATGAGCAACAGCCGCACATTGCCCTCGCGGATACCACTACTAATAGTACCTTGCTGGAGATGCTCTTGTGAGCTGTGCTGGCGGGCGTCCTGGTCTGCACTCGTAGAGCCATAGCGAATCGATAAAAGCACGAGTGCAAGTAAGCAGGCAGAGAGTCCGTACGTAGTAGCACGCGCAATCAACAGGCTTGGGTGGCAGATATAACCAGTACATAGGCTTTGAAGCTCGTACGCACAGGCTTCCCACCTGTCACTGTCGGTATTGACAACCACTGCTGACGATGGTGATCAGCACCGGTCGCAAGGGCGCTGCAGACGTTGACTTCTGTGCTGTGTCGTCGCTGATTGCTATGCGGGATGTTGATGGAAGATCGGTCTGTGTTATGCTCACCTCCGCTGCTGTTCTCGTATTTGCACTTGTTGCCATGCCCACAGTCTTGAAAATTGCTGCAAATAGCTTAAACAAACTTCCAGGACACAGCCGCATTAGCACACTGAGCAAACAGCTTCAACCGTTGCCAAAGAACACAACAAAGCCAGCACCTGCACCCAGCCCAGTTGTCTCAAGAGCACTCAGTGGCAGTTCAAACATGTCTACTCAAGTTTATAAGTATAGGGAACCCATCGTGTTCAATGCAAGGGACAAGCATACCGGTAGGAGCGCAAGGCGTCACAAACATACTATGTTCAAAACATGTGACAGTCAACAACTTGGCACATGAACCTAATCCAGCTTGCTCTTGCCCCCGTGTGAGTCATCACAAGCAAAAGGTGCATGACACACAGGCACCATCATCATGCTTCACGGTCTTGGTGATTCTGGTGATGGGTGGGCCCCACTGGGTGCTGAATGGGCACCTGAGCTCAAGCACTGCAAGTTTATCTTCCCACATGCACCAAACGTAAGTACAGCCGACAGCCATGCTCTGTGGCTCAGCCCCTGCTGTGTAACACGTCATGTAGTAGCCTGTGCTGGCAGATGTTGCATGCATAGTTGGCGTGCGACAAACTCTAATGCACATATTGGCTCCATTGGACGCTTTCGTTCACCTACTGGATACAAACAACCAACAACATAGCTGATAACGACAGAAAATCTTCGGCACTTGCAGGCTACAGCTATACCACATCCCAGCATGTGACATTGTCAGCATGTTACACATTATACACGTTGCAGAGGCTCACAACATGTTCATTGAGCATTCAGCTGTTGTTCCTGTAATGACCTTGCTGTGACTTACACCTGCTGCAATCCTGGATGATGCAGCGTCCCATCACTGTAAACTTTGGTATGCGAATGCCTGGCTGGTATGACATAGCCAGCTTGGAAGACATTGACCAACGAGAGGATAAGGAGGGATTGCATGAGAGCAAGAGGTAGGATTGCAGCAACAGTTGGACGCCACCATCTGGAAATTGATGAGTGCAAATTGTTCAGGCATTTGAGGCCTTTGTGAAGCCTGCTCAGTTGCTGTCTTGATGAATGAAGATTCATCTGCTGTGCACAAGAAGCAGTGGATCACATGTCCTCTGCATGCGTGTGGTGACAGTGTTGCTGTCATTGCAGGTATGTTGAGGAGCTGATTGAGAAGGAGATAGCTGCAGGCGTCCCCAGCGACCGTGTGGTTGTAGCTGGCTTCAGTCAGGGAGGTGCAGTCGCACTCATGGCCCTCAGATCAGAACATAAGCTTGCAGGTGTTGTCGGTAAGTGTCTATCGAGCTGTGTACTGGCTGTGGAGGTCCCTGCAGCTGGCAGCAACGTCCTGTCACAAGCGCTTGAGCAGCAGCAAGATGGTAGAGGGGCTGCAGCTGCAAGCATAGGCTTTGCAGCAGGATGTATGCCAAATTATTCCAAGCAAAGAGGTGCAAAGTCTGTCTATGATCATGAGCGGTCATGCTGTGTACTTTACCTGTGTCGCCACTTTAGAGTGTGTGGGATCTGGGTGTCTGCTGCAGCCCTGAGTACATACCTACCTCTTCGCAAAGAGCCTCCTCTTGTGTCTGAAGCCAACATGCAAACCCCAATATTCCAGGCTCATGGAGATGCAGACTACACTGTAAGCCAGTGTCCTTGCAACTAAGAAACATTGCATTGGGTGTCTTGTAGTGCTAGCAGGCTGCACGACCATATGCATGTGATGCAGCAGCTGACTGCATGTTGGGTCTAGGCCCTTGACTCAACATAAAGTGTGTAGAGTGGCACAAGTGTTCTACAGAATGCCTGTGTGTCCACAATGTGCTTCACTGCTTGCATGTATGACCTCAGCACACACGCATGAATATGTGCTGCTGGCCCAGAGATTCTATATGCTGAGTTTCAAGTGCCGAGGTCTGTCAGCCTGAAACTGCCATTGTCACCTTGTTTTATGTGCTGTCCTGCAGGTAGAGTATAAGTTTGGTGTCAACACCCACAACATGTTGAAAGATCTGGGAGCCAACATCACCTTCAAGACCTATCATGGCATGGCTCATGGGGTAAGCAAGGGCCCAGACTCCTGTTATGTCAAGCCACAATATTAGTTGTGGAAGAAAAGCCCCGGTAGTTCCTGTTGTCTTCATTCACTGCGTAGGTCAACTGAAATGTATACAGCAGCTGTGTTGGCAATTCATTTGATACTCTTGGATGTCGTACACATAAGGCTCCCATGTGAGATGCACAGCAGCAGCTGCATGCCAGCGCTGCTTATTGCTCATTCAAGCACGACTGTAAGTGCACGCACCTGGGTCAATTGAAGGCGTAGTGGTATATTCTGTGTCATGTCAGCCCTACTACTTCTGTTGTGTGATGCAGGCTGTTCCCCAAGAGATTGCCGATGTGGGCAACTTCCTTAAACAAGTTTTGCCTCCTAAGTGATGACAGCCATGGTGGGATATTCCTGTTGTTGGGGCTGCAGAGTGCAAATTGCTTGGGGGCTGTTCAGAAATCTGGACAGATCTGTCTAGACAGAAGTTCGATTTAGAGACGAAGATTCTTGCTTGATACAAGCAGCAAGCGACTACTCCAGCCAAGCATGCTGCATGGGCACCAACTGAAGCTTGTATAGCAAAGAAATACAGGCTGGTTGCAGCAAGGTGAATGCAATGCTGGCTTTGGATGAGGAGTGTTGCTTCTGAGCTTGCTTGTATATGTACAATAGCAGAGCAGAAAAGCGTCACAACATCTCTTAGTGCTTGAAATGAGGTTATGTTAGGCATACAATATGTCGCTCGCTATGTTTTAAATCTCTGTTGTTCAGTCGCTCTCCTGCTTCCTGCCATAACATCTGTATGCCACCCTGCAATCGGTTCACCAGTACAACGTGTGGGTGCTTTGGCCGTTGGATTTCGCAACATCAGTTGTGTACGACATTGCTGGTTCGGTTGCAGCGACACATGTGTTGGCGATGAGGGCCCCGCCAAAGCTCCAGTATCACGATAAGCAACGCGCCAGAAATACAAGCGAACTTTTTACGGAGGGACTTGCGACTAGATTCATAGTTGATAATGAATAATGATTTTAAAATTGCAACTTCTAAGCACATGCCAAACAACCGAAGCACTTGATCACAGCTGACCACACCTTTCACCCTTGCGGGCAATGAACGCCCCATCATTACTGCCTTCCTTGAAGGATTTGTGCATCAGAACAGTCTCAGATAACTTCCTGCAGAGTCCGACTTTTGGTGCCCTTCCTGATGACCTGAGCAAACGGGTCACAGAGGGTCTGTCTTTGACATTGCCATTACGAATAGCTGCGCCCCTGATAGCAGATGAAGGTTACTGGAAAAGAAGAGCATGCTTTAGATGGAAGAACTGCTTGACAGCACCCCACGGCAGGTCCTGGAAGCAGTTGTACATGGAGCAGAACCTGCAGGAGGCTTTGGAACAGTAAGCTCACATGTCAAACACTGGATGGGTTGACTGGGGAGTATGATACTAATTGTTTATTCAGCAGTGCATAATGTGTCAAATGAGCGCAAAATCCCCGAAAATATTTTTGAAACATGTGCTATACACTTGGTCGTGGACACTGTCAGCACGGTGCTGAAGCATGGTATGGCAGTTGACCTCCAAGTCAACGCCAAACTGCGCGGTAGCTGTCAGAAGCAGCAGAAGCATCTCATTGTGTTCACCATGCACTCCGCCCGTGTTCGTTACATCTTCAGGTTTGATACAGGGACTGGTGATCTGGCTGGTCTCCGGAGTTTAATGGCCTTCAGCCAGCGTTACGTGCACTGCTTACGTCTGTGCCAGCTGCCATCACACCTTGACATGCAGGTAAGCACTGCCCTCAACTTACAGCAAGTCAAGTCATATCAGCTCACAAGCATGTTCAAGCAGCGGATTCAAAGGCCCAAACAAGTCATTGCAAGCAAGCATGGAGCAAATTAGCAGACACAGCCTCACGCCAAAACTGCTTCTTGCCGTTGTAGCATGCCGCTGTGTCTCTCAGATGCATTTGCTCCCCCAGCTACACCTGATATCAACCAGTGACCATCTCTGTTCATGTCGCTGCAGCTGTTGTTTGACACCATGGACCATTCTCCTAGCAACCTGGCTCTCAGCTACAACCAGCAGTCTGTAGGAATGGACTACGACAGAGCCATGTTGGGCATGAAGCTGTCTGACTGCAGGTAAGGATGATGAAGCTGGATCAGCAGCACTGCTGCAGGAAGCAGCGCACGGTGGCAGCTGCCAGCATCACTGATGGATGGTCTGCTGTGGCTTGATATTGTCAGCGCTTACAGCTATTTGAACGTGGAGGAATCTCGACATACACACTGGCTCCTTGCCAGTAGGCCAGTCGTCACAAGTATATAAGCTATAGTACAGTGTTTCGTATCAGTCATAGTACAGTACCTTGAAAACAGCTGAGAGCAGCAGCAGCAGCAGCAGTGGCCAATCTTCTGCGTACAAACTCTCCAAGTTATTGCCAATCCAGTGACATCATTGGAGCCTTCACATTCTGCACAGGTGTCTAGCACGTGCCATCGCTCACACAGAGACACTGGTATCACTAGACCTTACTAACAACTGCATAGATGATGACAAGATGCGCATGTTGGCCAGTGGACTAGCAGACAACTTCAGCATTGTTCATTTGAACCTAAGCCATAACAGGTGATTGCCATTCAAGTGTTATTTGAACATCATTAGCACAAAGTCGGTCCTGGCATATATTGATTTGACAACACTGTCAACAGTCCCACAGTCCCTGCCAATCGCTTGTACCATACAATGTGGCTATAAATGGTTTCAACAGGGCCTTCGAGATGCAAGTCGTGTGTAATGGTTTGAACTGACTGCAGGATCAGTGATCGCGGGCTTAGAGCTTTGTCCAAGCTGATTGATAAGCACAGTGTGATCAGCTGGCTGGACCTGTCAGACAATCAGCTGCATGCTGACAGTGGCAGAGCCCTCGGCCGTGCCTTGTACCACAGCAAAGCCCTTGTCAGCCTCAACCTCCGCTTGAATCGCTTGGGTGATGAGGGCTGTCAAACAATCTGCGACGCCCTGTGCCACCCATCTGTCACAGAGGCAGCCAATAGTAATGCAGAAGGCGGTACAAAGGTATCTGCACCCCTTGAGCAGTTGAACCTCAGCAGTAACGGTGCTGGGATCGGCTTTGCACAGAGCCTATGCAGCATGTTGCGGGTCAATAGAGGTTTGCAGCAGTTGGATGTGGGTTGTAACAGCATCGGGGAGCAGTTAGGGCAGGAGCTGCTGTCAGCTGTCAGCACTAACACGGGGCTACTAGGCTTGGATGTAAGAGGGTGTGGATTAACTGCAGCGATAGAAGAACAGATAACTGAGTGTATGCTGAATAGAGCTGAGAAAAGGGAAAGACTGAGGCTGCTGGGGTCCAACACCAAGTAGGTGTTGTGTGCGTAATACTCATTGTTGTATCTTCTGATGTTGAAGCAGCCACAAGTAGAGCGATTGTTGTTGCTTGGGTGTGGACTGTGTTGGTATGCTGCTGCACGCAAAGGGACGAGCACAGTGAAGGGCATGTGTAGCTGGTGATGTATGAGCAAAACCAAGTGATACTGTAAGTCAAGGCACACACCGTGCTGTCGAGGTATCCACTATTGCATGTTGTTCTGAGCATGTTATGACAGTCAACTGGTCAACACCCTCAACAGCACGGGCTAAGGAAAACCCCATCAACCAAGAACTTTTGGCGCAAGTGGTTTCAGCAGTACGCTGTTGATGATACACAGCAAGGGGCACCATAGTCAGTGAACCACTCCAGGAGTGATCATCTAGTACTTGAACTTTTGTGATGACATCGTGATGCTTATGGCTGCACACTGAGCACGTCGACCGCTTGATCTTAATTTAGGGCATACAGGAACAATCTGTGACGCTAAGCGTCGTGCTGCGCTGGTTGTCCTGGAATTGGCACACTGTGCGGGTGTCTTGCCACCGCACCCATCAAGAGCACTGTGCATCGCTGCGCGGCCAGTCCAATGTGGTTGGGCCATTAGTTGCCCATACATGGCTCACTTTAGACATGTACAGCTGTATATCACGTCGTTGTTAGGCTGCATATGGCCTTCCTTGTCAAGCAGCAGGGGTTGGACCAGACTCCCATCCGAGCCTGCTTGCGCTGCTGTTGATGCATGGTCGACACAGTAGACGGTTCCTGAATAATTAGTTCACGAGAAAATACTGTGATGGACCTGTTGCTTGCGAAGATCTGGTACTTCTTCTACTTTGGAGGTAAGGTTGCTACTTGCCAGGGCATCTGTGCTGACTGCATACATGACGAGCAGACAGCCCCCATGACTGCGCAGAGCTTCACTTCTGTAACTCATGCGTTTTAATTATCAGCAACAGCCTCAGTTTGCTGCAGCAGCTCAGGTATCTGCTGATGGCAATGTGTGAAAGCATCAACCACACATCAGGAGATTCTGATGTCGCCAAAGGTAGCCTCCTTGCTCCGTCACTGCTGTGCATTTGTAATGCTCCTACTGCATCTTCAACAGGCTTGGTTTGTGTGTGGCCCTACATCAACATCTTCTACCGCAGCCATGGCCTCACAGACTCACAGATTGGTATTCTAGCAGCAATCAAACCCTGGGTGTCAGCCCCAGCATCCTTCCTATGGAGTGGCTTAGCAGACAGACACTCAGCATACAAAACCATCATGATCGTTACGTTTGTAACCTCAACGCTGACACGCACCAGCGTAGCTTTTTTCAGCACTTTCGCTGCCTTCATGGTGTTGGCTGCTGTGGGAGAGTTTCTTGCCGCCCCAGTGGGGGTGATGGCAGATGCAGCAGTTGTGGCAGCCTGCCAGAATGACGCTGATTATGGCAAAAGCAGACTGTGGTAAGTAGCTGCCCTGTTGTCTTGATGCATCTGTTGGTCATGCTTGTGGTTTGTACGTGCATAACCCCAGCAAACCTGTACCAGTACTCTTACTGCTGTCAGCACAGTACCTAGCAACATGGTACCTGATACGTCTACACAAGGTAGAGAATTCATAGCTTCACGTTGAAGAGGCTGCAACCAGCTCCCTTGATTGCGTAGATACGCTGGTTGGGTTTGATACAGCAGAATCTGTTTGAGTGACTGTCAATCTGGCAGCAGGTGACACAGTTGACTGTGCTGCTGCTGTTAGTGCTGACACTGATACCATTGCTGACTCCACTGTGTGCAGGGGTGCAGTAGCCTGGGGCAGTCTATCAGCATTCAGTGGTGGTCTTGTGGCTCACTTTGGCATTAATGCAGGCTTTGCAGCTTATCTGTTGTTGTCAGTTCCTTGTGTGGTCTGTGCCTGGAAGATGGAGTTCCTGCTTGGAGCCAGAAAATGTCAGCAACATCAGCAACGGCAGCAGCAGCAGCAAGACAAAGAGTGCAACAGCAAACCTCAGGATACTTGGTGTGTTGGTGAAGCAAAGTCGTTCAGGATTGGCAAGGATGATAGCCTGGAGCTACTACAGCTGAGGCAGCAGGTGGAGACAGCTGTGCATAGCAATGATACATCAGAGAGTGATGTAATGCTAGATGTATCAGAGCGGCAGCAACTGCTTTCTTGTCAGCAATCTTCCACAGGAGATGCCCCCTACCCATCTCAGGCACCAGCAGCATCAGCAAAATTGAAAGAACCCTTGCAAAATGAGTGTGTAGACGATGTTCAAGTGCTAGTAGACCACAGCTTAGATGTTCAACATCAACCAGCCAAGATACTACAGCAGCGAACCGCAAGTCATGGTCACGCCAACCAAACAGCCACCCTTGGCAGCAGCAGGAGCAGCAAATATATATCTAATCAGCTCCAGCGTCCAGACAACTTCTGGATCTCCCTGCAGCAGCTTCTCAGCAGCCCTGCTGTCATCATCTTCATGTGGCAAGCAACAGTCATGGGCTTTGGCATCGGCGTAATTGGCGAATTTCTGTTCCTTTTCCTGCAAGACCTTGGCGGCAGTGAAACACTCATGGGGTTCACCCTGACAGTCACCTGCATTGCAGAGGTGCCTGCTTTTCACTACCAGCCACAGCTGCTGAAGATAGTGAGCGTGCATACCATGCTACATATTGTGATGTGGGCGTATGTTGTGCGGTTGGGGTTGTATGCGCTGCTTCCGTATGTGGGAACGCCTTGGGCTGTGCTACCTGTGGAGTTGCTGGTGAGTTGAAAGTGATGCAGCAGCTGGTGGAGCAGCAGCTGCTCCGGTCCTTGTTGCACAACCAGAACATGCCTTTGTGGCTCGTCACATGCATCGCGTATACCTGGCACAGCAGCGTGCCGCAGGACAGCTTCACATACTCATATAAGGGGTCTAGGATTGTTGACTCGTGCAATGCCATCTGAACACAGTGGGGAAATTGCAACCAGTGGGTTGCACACTTGTCAACCCTGATCAAGCTGGTAAGTAAAGGCCAGTTATATGACCATTAGCTACGCTGCTGGCGGGCACACGTGTTGCAGTATGCTTGATGGCTGCTGTAGCTGACCATATTCTACTGTGGCTGTTGCTGCTGCTGCTGCTGCTGCTGCTGCTGTCACAGCATGGTTTGTGTTTTGGTTGTGGCTGGTCAGCTGGCACTATCACAAGTAAGCGGGTGGCACCGGCTGGGCTTGAGGCAACAATGCAGGTGAGATCAGTGTGGTGTGGCTGCACACCAGTGTGAATGACAGTGCTGTACATCTTGCAGACACGTCTCAGTTTGCAGATATGCCATGGTCACACAGCAACAGCCTTCATATCAGCGCTTTCCACTGTGTGCTGGATTCAACGTGCGGAGCAACTGTCACTGCTCGGTCAATCTGACGCAGCCACAATATATTGCATTAGCACCTGTAGGAGCAGAGCATCTGTTGGAAGCAAGCATTTGCCGTTGGTCACTCATGCACACAGGGGGGATGTATGACTCCTTCATAGTATAGGGGTATAGCAGGTTCAAGAAAGTTTGCACAAAGTCCACTGATGCCATCACTGGGTGTTGCTTATTGTTGACGTGCAGGGTATCTTTCAGGGTTTATACTTTGGTCTTGGCCAGGGCTTGGGTGCTTTGATAGGCGGCTTCCTGAAAAATACATTTGATGGTCAGATCATGTTTGCTCTCTGTGCTGGGATATGCTTCTGTGGCTGGCTGGTGTGTGTTATTGCTGAGTACTTCACAGGCACTGTTCATGCTACTGATGAAGATCATGCGTCAAAGTCCAGAAGTCTACCGAGGTCACAGTTATGTGATGCCATGCAAGGGACATCTGCAGCAGCAGCTGCAGCTGATCAGCAACCAGCAAGTCATGATGTTTTCAGCACAGCGTGGTCTGCCAGTGATCAGGATTATCCAAGTGTGCAGCAGTATAGTAAAGAGCAAGCCTCATTAACCTTGGATACTCGTAGCAGCTGGTTGAAGGCTAGAGCAGCAGCTGCTAGTCGCTTGATAGGTTCTGTAAGAAGGCAATTTTTTGCTCCAAGCAATGCTGGGTATGTACAAAGTAGTTCTCTAGATGTGCATGTTCCAGTCAATGTTGGATTGGGAAAAAATCCTGCTAGTAGGAAGCTCAAGTATGCTGAGTTGGCCAGCAAAGACAGCGGCCCAGATCTATATGCTGCAATGGAGCCAGGAGCTCATGGGCTGCTGGCTACCCATGATGGGCGGTAGATGCTTGTAACGCAATTGTCAATTGAGAAAGTTTTCAAGTTGAGATGGGATGTGCAGTGGTGCAGTGATTGAGCAGCAATTATTCTGAAATCCTACGCCTGGGTAATATCCAATGCATTCATATGATCCGGTCACTGGAGAGCTGGAAGCTCAGCTGCCAGCCAACAGAGCCTCAGGCTTGCATGGCAGGCTGCCGGGCAACAATTGCACCCCCGGGGGCCATTGATGGTTGCACCGGCTGCGTCACTGGCAGCTTTGCAGTGCATGAGCTCACAATGTATGGCCGGAGTGGGCAAAATTGTCACACTGTCAACTTTTGTTTGTATCTCACAAAGATGGTTCTTTGCTTGCCAAGCATAGTATATATATATATAAACTACCCATCAGCCATAGCAATGACGCCATCGGCCCCGCGCCCCATTTCAGAAGCGGACAATACATGCAGGGTGCTTCCAGCATTATGCTCATAAACATTCCTAATCTTCCATGCATTCATGAGATATCTTGCAATACTAGGAAGAGTCTGCTGGACAACATCAGCAGAACCCCAATAATCATCAGAA
>LWCB01007237.1:0-12853 GCA_001630525.1 Coelastrella sp. M60 | reverse complement strand
CCTGCTCAGATGAACCTGGTTTGTGTCACACTGCAGCTAGAGAGATGTGCTGTAGCTGCTCAAGCAGCTGCTCTTTCCATCTTTCGGTGTGTTTGCACTGCATAACCACACGAATGTAAGCTGGCCATATAGGGCCAGCAACGGGATTCCAAGGATGCCTGCCTGAGCTCAGGCATTGCATACCAACCAGTCTGCTTGAGTGCACCCCCCCTAGTCACCACCAGGCCCGCTCCTGCCACACATTGCACATACCTTGATGGCAGCAAAGCCTTGACCTGGAAGTTTTGCAACAGTCTCCACAGCTTTCATGAAGATACCCACGTGCTTGTCACATACTGCTTCTGTCACATAGCTATAGGTCCTGCCAACTGCAACACCTGCAAACTCGTCAGGTTCCTGCCCTGCATTTGCAGCTGCTATGCCGGAGCTGCTACTGCTGCCCTCCCCATCTGTAGTTGCTGAAGTAGGAGAAGGTTCCCCAGGAGCTGATTCTGTGGAAACATCATCTTCAGCTGCAAACCACAAAAAAATTCAGGCAGTTGGCTGCAACCCAACAGTTGCCTCAGCCTGCTTGATATTCTCCAAAGTCGCACAAACCAGACACATAGGTTATCTACAAGATAATCAGCTGATGATTGGCCTTCTGAGCAGCTAGTGGTTAGCACTGCTGATAGACTGCTTCGCACTCCATACCTGCATAATCAATAATAGCCCCAATGCCATTGTCCCTTAGGAATCTCAGGGCAGGCCAAATGTCATCCTCAGTCTCGCCAGCACAAAACTGCTTCATGAACGTATGGCGCATGACGCCAAACGTTATGGTATCACCTAGAAGCCTGCGTGAGAGCTTGACCAGGGTATCTGCGTGGCGCACCAGAGGAGTAATGGAACAGACCTGCACGACAAGGGCCAAAGCAGATGTAACAGTAATCTATGTTGTATGTGGTAGCAATAAACGCCCTTTACCACACCTCGACTGCATGTGTGCAGGTTTGGTGTATGACTTCAAAGCCCTGGTAGCTGTGCAGTACACAGCTCCCCACCGTTTGCTCTCTTTCAGCCTGCTGCAAGCCATATTGGCCTCAACATACTGTTCTGACCTTCAATATGAGATAGGTGCGCAACAGCTCCCCAGCAGACCGCTGGCGAAAGATTGCCTCATAGTCATTGAAGTTCAGGGGTTGCCTGGTAGCCTGTTGTTGTGGTGGTTGAGAGCTGGAGCTGCTGGAGCTGTAGCAGCTGCGAGCACAACAGGTGCTGGCAACTTGGTGCTGCAACCTGTACAGACTTGATTCTGGTGCCGGTAAACCATGCTGCCCCTGCACAACCATACACAGGCCACGACAGCACAGGTCAGCAACCTGAGTAGACCCCGGTGAGTTGCTTGCCAACACCAAAAGTGCAGCACGGACACAATGAAAGAGACAACGTGTCGCAACAACCATTGTCGCAGGCCTACAAAAACCAAGCCGACTTCGCTTGCGGACACACGAGTTGGGTTGACGACCCTCACCAACTGAAGCCATGACGCTGATACAGCCCCTGCCAGGGCAGGAGCACCTCTCTGAAGAGCTTGATAGGCAGCCGGAAGAGCTGCTTGAGATAGAGAATGCATTAATCGGCAGAACGCTATGTGGCAACGTCACTGTTATGTACAACACCAAGAATGGATGAAGGGCACCGCCAAGCCACTCTGTGGCCAGATGCAAATCAACTACACGTCTAGGGATACTCAAGACAACACTGATTGTGCCAGCAATTCGCCAGAAGGCGAGACTTGGGGCTTACGACCAGACACGTCAACGAACTAGGTTTCCCATACAGCAGAACCGACAGAGTAAACTTCAACTTGCGAACGGTGGAGCAGATGTCCGGGTGATGTCCCCCGTTTGCGTGTGCAACCATCATTGCCGGCAGAACTGCTTCTGACGGTGTCGCGGTCCCAGCAGGCGGGACTAAGCACGGTTGAGCTCCTTTGCCTGCGTGTATTGCCAATTTGATATATTATTATCTTGATCTATTATCATGGCTCTTTGAGAGAGGATTGCAACATCACCCTGAAGGCAGTTGATTTGCTGTACGAGCTGCAGCAAGAACCTGCAGACACCTTTCAGTGTGGATCGGTCTGTGCCGATGGTGCCTAGTGCATATTGCGGTATTCCCTCTCTGCACATGCAATGTTGACTTACAACTATGATACCGAGGGCAACACACGGACTTTGAACGTGTCAGGCATCTGCAGCTGGATGACATATTTGGACAGCAGCCACCATTTGCTGCACATAGCCGTGCAGCGCATCTAGTAGCAGTTGCTCTAAATGAATAGCCTTCAGGCAGAACTAAGGACCCCGCCCCTGCCATTGGTAGCCTTCATTGGCTGCTCTGAAGTCCACAAAGAAGTTGGGTCATACTTCAACGAGACATTGTGCCCACCTTTCTTCTCCGTTGGGCTAGCAGAACCAAACGAGCAGTTGCTTACTCGTTTGTTTGGTGAGTGGTGGTCGCTGCCGTGGCATTGCAGTAGCCTTTTCCCTCCACCTGAGGTATTTTGTGCTGTAGGGCCTCCAAAGCAGCAAAAGCCAATCACCCCAACTCCAGAAGGCATCCTCAAGGCCAACTGGTTCCAAAAACAACGCCAAAGAAGAGCAGCAGTCGCTGTGGCATTCGTGACGAGGTGCCTACCTTGCACGATAATAGCCCAGATCCATGTGTCCGTAATGGTTCTGTCCATTCATGTGCTGAGCTGCTCTAGTACTGAGAAAGCTTGCCTTTGGTGTGTTGACTTTGCTGAACATACAGCAGCGAGTCAGTTCTGCCACCACTCCCATCAAGGCTGTGCATCATACACACCAAGTCGCCACAGCAGCTGAACCTCGTGCTGACCTGCAGGAACGATGTTGAAGGCGATCCCACATCCTGGTTGCGCATGCTGTCAGGACTACGTACCATACGCAACACTAGCAGTCACAAAAACGTTCAGCTGCTGGTAGTTGTGGTGCAGGATGGGCCCTTGACTGAACTGCCGCAGGATAGGCTGACAGGCCTGTGCAGTAACCTCAGTGTTGAACAACGGTAAACAGCTCAAGCAGGGCCTACAGACAACCGGGAAACACTGTGTGTTGCCTGCATGTCCAGTCATAGCCCTTACATGGCAATGCAGTACGCACCTCGATGCAACAGCATTACCACCACCCTTCAACAGCCTGGTGCAGTCGACCACTGCAGTTGCTTGTGCTGCTGCAGTGCACGCAACGTGCTTGCTCTGCTGTTTGCAGGAACATCCGCCTCATAAGCAGGCGGGTGGCTGATGCTTCCCTGCCAGCTGATGAACGACGTCAGGTGCAAGACATTGAGCTGAGGCCGCTTGGACAGCTGCTAACAGAAGCGGCTGCAGCTTACTACAAAGCAGCGGCAAACAGGCTGAGGCAGAGACAGATTGACATCACTGCAGCGCTGGGCAACTGCCCACCAGAGATCAGTGCTGTGACGGCATTCAAGGTATGCCACTATCTGCCTAAAGTGGTTGCTCTGCCAGGGCAGTGTGCCTGCATGTTGGGGGCAGCGGTTGGGGCGTGTCATGAGATCTTCTGTACCTGGATTTACGACCACCAGCGCGTGTCTCAATACATACGCACACATGGTGACAGGGCGCTTCTCTCATACATTTCTTGCTGCACACCGGCTCAGCTGTTCCATGACTGCTTGTGTACTGTGCTGAAACGGTTGGCAGCATCACAAGCCTGGACACCTCATTCACACTGCAGCTTGCACCACCACACACATGTTGCGCAGCACACTGCATCAACTGTTGTTGTACCAGAGTCCATGTCTGATTGTTTGGGAGGTTCCTGCTGCATGTCCTGCAGATCGCCGTGTTTGCTGAGTTCAGGCAAGACTGGTTGACAGCCGTGAGTTATTACCAGGCGGCAGCAGCAGCACTGCAGGGTGTACCTCTTGGCCACCCAGTCAGCTGTCAGCGGCATGCTGAGGTTACAGCAGTGGCAGAAGTGGTGCACTTCAAAGCAATGATGCTGCTGCTGCATCAGCAGCGGTATGTTGAGGCAATACAGCAGCTTCAAGGACATCTGGCAGTGTTCGGTCCCCTACCAGGTGGGTACTGCTGGATCATGTATGGCTGATGGGGTGTTCAAAGCAGCTGTCCATCAGGACAGACGCAACGAACACCTGCGTACATGATTCTCTTGTTGATTCAGCTGTAGATGGAAGAGGCATTATATGGTGCAATGTTCAGAGTTTATGGCACATTTCATGTCTGAGAACAGCAAGCACAAGTCAGAATTCAACACTTATTGACATACTGTTAACGACAGGTTAGATGTCAACATCTTGTGTGCAGATGGCTTACCTCTGTCGGCTGCTGCTGCGCATCATGGGTGGCTGTCTCGTCAGCATCATACTGCCGCAGAGATGGTGGCCATGTCCCACATGGATCAAGCAACGCTGCAGGTGAGCAGCAGCAGCGGGTGCTTGTTAGCTATGCAAATGCCCATGTAATGAGCACTGTGATGGACGGCTGCTGTCAACACGCAGCTCTGAAGGTTTTGAGCCAAAACTCTTGACTGCAATCACGCTGCTTACTCTGGTGCTGTTGACTGGTGGCTTGAGCTGCACCTCAAACAGTGTTGAAGCTGTTGTAAGAGGTCAACCAGTAATCAAGCGACAGCAGTTCGTAGCTTGATCTGGTTCACCTGCGCTATGACCTTAGGGGTGTACTGTGCTGCAGGCCCATCGTGATGTCACCCCCTGCTACCTTATTATGTCAGCAGTGGAGCTGTCAGCAACCCGCAAAGCCCTTGTCCACCAACTGGCTGAGACAAGAGGGGGTGCTCCTGCGCCATTTGACCTGTCCAGTGTGCGCAAGGGCAGGTTTCTGGGCCAGATGGAGTCAAAGAGAGCCAATGATGCACTGACCAAGCAGTGGTGGGTTCAGAACACAGCCTGTCAACATCTTTGGTGCCTCCGCTGCATGGTGTGCTGCCCATGCAGCAGGCTTCTGCATGTTACACGTTGGAATGGAACAACAAAACAGTTGACATATGTTGCTGGTGCACTTGTGTAGTGATGATGAGAACGAGAGACTTTACCTTCTAGCTATATATTGTTTCCTGACTGTTGTGCTGTTGATGTATTACTGCAGTGACCTGAGGGACAGCGAGTTTGTGTTGTATCTCGAAGCTGAGGAGAGGCGCCTCAACCACAGTCAGTTGCTGCTGGACCTGCTACAGCAGGCACAGACTGTGCTACTCAAACAAGCAGAGCAGCCAACAGCACCTACAACGCCTATCGCAAGCAGACTGGGCAAAGGTGCAGGTGACAGGCTGCAGGCCAGGCTAGCGTGGTTGACAGCAGAGCAGCACATTGATGCACACAACTTGACTGCAGCGAGGAAGATGCTGATGCAGACGGTGCACATCTACAGAAGGTAAGCCAACTGCTTGATGCGGTCACACCCTGTGACACATGCATGGGGAAGCAATGGAGCCTGTGTTGGTGCGCGACCTGTTCAAGGGCAGGACATGTTCAAGACTTTTCACTTGTTGCCTCTGCAGGGATGGCTGGGATGCACTATTATTGCCGTCTCTCACTTTGTTACGGGATGTATGTCAGCGGCTCAAGCTTGATAAGGAGGCACTCCTACATTCACTTGAGCTTGCTTGTCTTATCAGCAGCTCGCAACACAGCAGCAGCAGCTCTGCAGCACCCTCCGCAGATCACCAGAAGACTGCGGGTTTGGCGGCAGCAGCACTGGCAGGACTACTTGCTGGCCCGGCAGGCAAAAAAGGTGGCATCATGAAGCCCAGTGCACCTGACAGAGCCAGTGGTGACAGCAGTGACCGATCATCACTGACAGCAGGGAATGATGCGCTGCAATTGCAGCATCAACAGCAGTTGCCTGGATATACACCAGATGTCACTAGTCCTGTCAAGAACATCAGCAGTCCTGCAACTGAGAGTTGGTGCTACACTGTGAGGTATCTGGACTTGGCGTCAGCTCTGCAACAGCTGCCCGCATTAGATGACGGTGTATGTTGGTCCACACGTGTTGTCGACGCCCTACAACAGTGAGTCCGTGGAGTGTTGCTGCTGTATGTCTGTATCATCACCTTGCATAGCTTCATGATACTGGTGCACAATTATCTTGACCACATTGAGTGCGTCAAACAGGTTTGGACTGATGTAGGAACCACAGGATGCTTTCTTACATGTCAAGAAGTGAATTCTGGTCCAAGGGCTAACCCTATCCAGCGACATGCAGGTTTGATGCATTGCATCACAGAGCACGGTAGTAGTTTGGTTGCTTTGGACTCCGGCCCTGCTGACAGCACAGTGCTACATCAGCTTGTTCAGCATCAACGTCATGTGATCAAGTCCCTGATGTGTGTTTTAATGGTGGTTCACAGGTACCACCAACAGGATTCAGGCTGGTGGCGCATCATCACCATTCTTGGAGGCTTTGCAGCACATGCACCAGACACAGATCAGCTGAAGGTGTACATTGCGTTGCAGAGTCATCTACCAGTCCCATTGCCGCTGATCAAGGCAACCATCTCCCTGGTAGATGGCCAGGGCAGTTGGGTGCAGGAGTTAACAGTAGAACCGGAACGCAGTTGGCTCCCAGCTGCAGAGCAGCACCCGCAGCATATGGTGCCGACTGCAGCAAATGATGCAGGTTGTGTACATGGTCAGTCTGCAGCACAGCTGACGCATACGGGTGGTAGCCAAGGTCAGCTTCTCCCCAGCAGCACTGCCAAGAGGTTATCTCAGATGCATCCTGGCAGTTGGCAGGTGCTCTCTGCTGACATACAACCTCGGTGTGTTGGCAGTGTTGCTGTTGGTGATGTGCTGCTGCAGTTGAGTGAGCATTGCAGTGTGAACTTCCTGCTGAGCTCTTTGCCACCTGGCAGATCTGCTGTAGGCCCTACAGGCCTGGTGAGTGCTGCCTCACCATTCAGTGTACGACAAGCTGTGAAGCAGGGCTCATGGGTCACCAAGGTGCAGCATGTTGGTGCCTTGCCTGAGGTCAAGGTAAGTGGCAGGCAGTACACCCCAGAGCTGCGAAGTCTGCTGCCTGTTGCTGCACACCTGCAGGCGCACCTGTGACATATGCCGAGGCTTGCTAGTAATGCCAGAGCACTAAACTCCCATCCCGGCATCTCAAGCAACATTCTAGTCACTGTCTGTTGCTCAGCTTCTTAGGAGTTCTTGATGGTGCAGCTTGTGACACAAGACTTGTGCTGTGCTCATTGTCACCTGCAGGTCCTAGCTCCACAGCTCATGCTTGTTGGAGAATTTGTACCATTACAAGTCAAGGTTCAGTTTTCAGCTGCACAAGGAGCTGCATACCTTGACCTCTCTTTGCAGTCCTCTACTGGTGCTACTCCTGGTCATGTCACATTGCTAGCTGCCTCGCCAGATGGCAAGCTACAGTCTCTCAACTCAGAGGGACACTCCCTACCATTGCCTGCTATGTCGACCGGCTCATGCTTCTGCCAGCAGCTGTGGGTGCGATCAGCATTTGCCATCAGCTGCAAGCTGTTAGTGGTCCTCAGCTGTCCTGCTCAGGTCAGGCAGAGTGTCCAGCTGCAATTTCATGAGCCGTTTGAACATGTGACAAGGCTGAGTGGAGAGGTCAATATGCACACGCTGGTGGGACCATCAGAGGACTTTGCTGGTGAGCGCCAAGGAACAGCACCAGTAGGCAGCTCGGGTGGAGTGCCACTCGTGGTCGGTCAGGTAGCACTCGCCCAGGTATTGGTTCAAGCTGTTCATGATTTTGAGATGCAGCTCTTGGGGGCACAGCTGGAGCTACCTCAGGATGTTGGGTTGCAGGTAACAACCTGGCAGTTGTTGGATACACTGTCTTTAATAGAATTTGACGCTGAATGGATAAGCTGCTCAACCGAAAGGTCCAAGTTTGAAATCGCTTGCAACAGGGTGGGCTGCGGTCAGTGGCAACCCCACTGGCACAAGAACGCATGCACTCCCATGAAGTAATTGCCCTGGCTGTCACTTGTTTGCAGATGATGTTGGGTATCTGTGCACAGGCCACACCTGGAGCCTGCCACGATGCTTCGCAGATTTAACGGCCTACTTTACTGCCGTATTTGCAGGTCATGAACAATGTAGCAGATCAGCTTGTGGGTAAGACCGTGAAGATGCAAAGGGGAAGTGTGCACTGCTTATTGCTGCAGCTGATGCCCTTGGCAGCTGTCAGCGAACCTACAAGTATAGGAACATTGCAGTTGCGCTGGAAGCGACAGAAGCCAGCTGTACTTGACAGCGATTGTCAGGAGCAGCAGGCCAGCAGCAGCAGCAGCAGTAATGCACATGGTGGTGCTGATGGTTCCATGCTGAATGCAGCTGCACCGTCAGTGTTTGTAACTACCAGCTTGGAGTTGCCGCGGGTCGTAGTGCAAGAGAGCTTGCTGAGTGTCAAGGTCATTGCGCCACGTACAGCAGTTGCTGGGATCGCTTTCGCCTTCTCCATCCAGGTAACGTCTCCTTACCTGCATTGCAAGAGCATGATGTAGTTCACCTTGTGGAGTGTGTTACAACTCAATACAGCTGACAGCTTGAACACACAGTGGCCACTGACATCTGGAACTAAGCGCTAACAGGACAACATGAAGCCAGCTGTTGTACTTTGTCTTCTGCAGGTCACCAACATGACACCACAACCTCAAGATGTCAGCATATCACTGCAGGAAGTGCAAGGCTTTATTTCTGCTGGCGAGAAGCAGCAAAACATAGTCCTTTCACCCAGGGATAGCGGCAGCATGAGTTGGACACTGCTTGCGCATGCGTCAGGCCAGCTTCTATTGCCAAGCATCAGGGTGTCATCAGCACGATTCAACTGTCATGTCATGACACAACAGGGTCACATCCACATCATGCCATTCTAGTCATGAAGGTGTTCTCTATGTGAACTTGGTGTACTTGGTGCCACAGCATGAGGCAGGCTGCTGTTATGCCTGTGTTTGCCTATACTAGGCAAATGCCTAGCTTGTAGAGGTGTTCAAGCCTGCATATGGGTCTGCTGCACTGTGACCGACTGAGCTTTCACAGATCTGTAGTGACCTAGATCACTACTTGACCGGCTGTGTGAGAAGCCTTCGAGTTTATATGCAAGATTGCTCGTGCAGCAGAAGGGATGCAATTGCAATGCTGGCCTGCAAAGGCAAGCAATGCCGACGGCTGCTCAAGTGCTGTGCAGTTCAGCAGTGACTGGCCAGGTTACAACCACACGTGGCGCGATTGGCTCAAGTTACAAATACATGTTTCATACAATCACGTGCTTTGTGGCTTCTGACAGTGACAGACACATCATCATCGCCTCATGGTCTGTGGCATAGAAGCTCTGGGTGTTGCGAACAGACAAACAAACAAAATAACCCACTTCGGCCATATGGCCCTTGGGCAATGATTCCCTGAGGGAAATCTCTGGGTGTTGATCTATTCGCATGCCACTACGTAGTATACTGGCCACTGCTGTCTGCACTGAGCTTTTGATCCAAATTTGAATGCTTGCTACATATTCATTACATGACTTTGAGTCTTTTGTGGGGGTTTCTGACAGTCTCGATCGTCAGCGTCACACATGTGTACACTTCTAGCGTTTTCTGCATGTTCAACATGAGTCAACAAGAATCTAGGGTCGCAGTACAGCCATGACAGATCAGCTGTGGTGGAGTCGGGCAGCGGTATGGTGGCCTCGCGCCAAGTTGGTTGAGTGTGGTGACAATGTGTGTTCTCTTGTGGATCACAGGAAGCAGGTGGTTGTGGCCAGCTTTGTGTACTCAGTGCTCAAGCTGCAGGCTGAGCCTCTTGCTGCAACCCCTGTTGAGGGTGATGGAGAGAATCACACAAGTGACAGTTGTGATAATGAAGATGCAGGCATAACAGGGACAGCTGTATCAGTTATGAAGGTGTTACTAAGTGCAAGTGGGACGATGGGGTACATATAACACCCGCTGCTTGCTAGTCACTGTCATAGCCAATGCCTGATCCTGTTGTGGGAGAAGAATATGGGTTGTGCGGTAGGAGAATGCGGTTTCCTTGCCCAATGAGCCTGTCCTTGGCTCGTCAAACGGGCTAAAGTTACTCATGTAACTTTCAAACTCGATATTATCAGCCAGCATTACATCTACTTTGCTGCATGAGACAAATCTCCTTTCAGTAGTACCGCCACGGCCCTAATAGCTGTCATAGCTATGCAGTGCATGTCATGCCTGCAGCACAATTACTGATTACGCTGTGTGCGTGATGCCGACCTGTATTGTTCACAGAACACGACTTGTATTGAAAACTTTCAAAAGTTATAACCGTACTGCTGGGCATGCTAACCGCATCAACATAGCAGACCTCTCTCGAGCAGCTTGCCTTATTGTATGCAGAGTCAAACAGGCTAACGTTACTTAATGACACTTTCAACCTCATGTGTTACCTTTGAAGATTTGCAACACCGTCACAATGTACATCATTCTGCGACTCCTTCACTGTGAGTCACACCACCATGTTCGCATAGATGTGAGCTGTACATATATATAACGTTATATAACGACTCAAGGGAGCAGCAATTCTGAGCACAAGGGAGTCGAACCCCTGGATGGCAGCCTGTTGCCAGGCTATCATCGCAATCCATTGCCATCCCTTACGTGAGTGGCCAAGGAACATCCTTGACCAACATCACGGATGAACAGAAGCCACCAGATCAAACATTCAGCCACACAGCAAGCAGACATGGACAACCAGTACAAGAACCCGACCGCAAGACATATCTCAGGCACGAACACATGCTTGTACAAATCAACAAAGACAATAATGCGCTGTGACCTCAGCATCAGAATCAACAACAGCTTTCACGCCTGCTGTAATATTGTATTTAGCGCCTTCAAAGAACACACATGACACAACAAAACCACCCGTGCATACAAGATACTTTTCACCCCCACAGTCCCCTGCAACAATGACACTGATACTCTCCCTGGGGCCGCAGGCGGCTTGGCAGGAGCACCGACACAGCAAAACCTACAAGATGCTTTACACCCCTACAGCACCATGCAACAATGACACTGGCACTCTCCCTGGGGCCGCATGGTTTGCAGCGCCAGGGAGCATTGCCCCAACAACACAAATACGCAGACAATTCAAACATCGCACGACAGCAACAGACGTGACTCGCAACAGCACCAAGGCTCCCCTGGCAAGCACCTACCTGTGGGCAAACTTGGTCTGGGAGGTCTTGTTGCTGCATGAGGAGGTAGCGCTGGTAAGGTCTTGATAAGACTTCTCAGGTGCTGTCGAAAGCTGCGGTGAAATACAACCTTGTTACACCACTGCAGTCATGCGCATTACAGGCTGAAAAGGTGTAGACGTTCAACACTCAGCCGGCTGGATGGAGATGTACCATGGAAGGCATACACAACGATGAGAAGTGCTCACAAGCATGCAAAATGTCGTAATTTTCATCAAGAATGCAAAAGTCAGCAGCAAGGAGCACTGGCACAATGGCATGAGACCACGCACAACCAACAAGCCTCAACAACCGACGATACTGCGCGCACGCTGTCTGGCGGGTACCTACCTGTTTACGGAGCTATCCCACAAAGACCCTCGCTGCATAACGGGTTTACAGCGCTACCATGGTTGGTTGAAAGGGCGTTCTGTTATCGGATGCTTTCGCAAGCTGCGGTGCGAGACGCTAGGCGTACTAGACACATGAATATAGACTCTCGGAAACACTCAGCAAACACAATAGAAGGAGGGTGGTTCCTCACGTCCTTGAAGCAGCCCTTTATTCTGAGAAACGGTACCGTTACTGCCTCAAAGCCCCAAAAGCCTGCCATCGTGACAGGATGCTGTCATCGACCACCTTCCATGGCGTTTTTGAATCTTATATGCGTACTTTTATTGGAAAGGCAAGCCGAAGTGGCTCCTGATGGAGTTGTATTGGACCTGACAAGTACGATCGCAACACTAGCCCATTTGCCACATCATGTGTGTTACATCAATTGAAGACGATCATCTGCTGTGTTCCCATCAACGTGCACATGGCTCCCTGGAGGTCACCTATTAAGAGCACCTTTCGCGGATGGCGTGCCGAAAGCAACAGCTGTAGTAGCATGCACCTGCATCTGCAACGTTTGGCCACTAAAGACATCTTATCTTGAAAAATAACGTAAGCGGATGTGCCTCAAACAAGGCCCGGCAAAAGGGCCGCTGAGGGAGGGGCCACCACCAGCACTGCTAGTGATGCTGGCAGCAACAGCAATAGGTCAACTTTCTGCAGCCTAGATAACAGCATATCAATACGGTAGTGTTGGCCTACGAACCATAGCCAGGATGCTTGCAGCTAGGAGACGAACCATTTCAATATACCCATACAGCAAAGCCAGGCTTACTAGTCACCATGCTGCTTGCAAGCTTTAGGTCCGATGAAATGCTGCCCAACCTTCCCTCTCAACCACGATCTGCAGCTATAGCAGAAATGACAGTTGCACGACCAACAACGCAGCAGGTTGTTTTTGCCTTTTCTCAGATTCTCCTGCCCGCAAACAGGGCATCGGCAGAGGCGTGCAGAGGGGGTCTGTTGCAGGCGAACCTACAGAAATGTCAGCAGGCAGAAGTAATGAGGTCTTGCTGATCAGACAACTTAGCCCCACAACACAAAGCAGACTAGCTAGTTCATACCTTACAGGAGACGATCCCCCATTCTTTTGTGTCAATGCCCATCTTGCAATTCTCCTGAGCAACAGCAATGTAGGCCATACCTGCATGGCAAACTGGCCCATTTCCACCTCTCTTGCCCTTTCATTCGCCCACATCATGGCAT
>LWCB01007236.1:0-22232 GCA_001630525.1 Coelastrella sp. M60 | reverse complement strand
TGCTGCATGAGCCAAACTTCCTTTCGCACTGAGGCTGCCACCAATTGCAAGTGCGAAACTTTCGCATCTGAGATGCAAGCGTGACATGGCTTGTGCAGTACAGTGCATCACCCCTATCACCTAGTTTGAGTTGGGGTCCCAACACAAGGAGGCAGCAGCCTGTGTGCAGACAGCACAAACAGCATTGCACTGTTGGTCCACTGCACAATGGCCCTGCAGGCCTTGTACAGCCAGTGAGGAAACCCTGCGGCACGAAGCTGATGCGAGATCCAATCTTGAGTCATTGTACCAAGGGGTTTACAGTCCACAAGTTCCAGACAGAGTCTTGATGGCAAGTGCTTTGACTGCACCGCTACAACAAATAGAACCTGCCTTTCCGGAATAAAGCCTTTGCCTCCTGTTCACCACAACCACAAATGAACCGTGTGCTGCTCCATCTTGGGGCTGCTCAGTGGCTGCGGTATAACAGTTGACAAGCTGAAGCAATTTGCAGAGATTCTGCACATCTGTCCAACACAAGCTGCACACAAGCTGCACAATATTGCAATGGCTTGTCCCTTGCCTTGGACTGGAATCAGGTTGAAAACCACAAACACATATGATTGTATTGCTATGGCTTATGGGTAGTTTATACATATAACGTAACAAGCTGTACAATAGAGCTCCGTCTCAGTGACAGACACCAAGACCTTTGATCATCAACGGCAGATGTAACAACACGACGTTGAACAACCACTGCGCTGCTGGTCAGTCAACATGATGCTCAGCAGATTTTGCTGACACAACCAACTCAACTTCACCACAACTTCGCTGCTCCTGTCGGCTTTGATCACGATACTACTACCAGAAAAACATGTCACTAGCAGATAACAAGTATAAGAAACATAGCAAACACACAGGAAGCACAACAAGTGCTCAGCTGCATAAGCCATCACACCCGGCAAACTTGTGCATGAGCATTTCGTGCGATTCAAACAAAGCCAAGTCTCAATCACTGCTGCTAGCTGAATGAGTAGCTGGCTGTGGACTGCCTTGCTCCACTAGGCTCAGCTGCGTACAGCAAAGCAGATACCACTCACCGCCCTGCCTGATGAAATTGTATTCAGATCCAGCAATTGCTTTTGTCGCCAGCGTTGCACTGACATTGCTGCATGAGCCAAACTCTCATACACATCCCAATGATGTTCTAATGACATCAACCAGGCTTGAGCAGATGAATGCATGCAGTATATGACGGCACAAGGCGCAGTCTGCAATTGGCAATCCATAACAAGAGAGGTAATCCCTAGCCCTGTTGATATCATGTCGAAATATATGGAGGTGACAATGCTGTTCTGGGCAGCATTCAGAGCATGAGCCTGCCACCCCTGAGCAGCAGCACGCCTCTTCCTTGTATTGCAACAATGATACATTCATGCACAAACAACACACCCCTTGAAGCCTTACAGGCAGGGAGACGCTTCAAACAATGTTTATGATACTGGCTGGTAACTGCCGTCATAACAAACAGGCTGCTGAACAACTGTAAAGCCTTGGCAGCATGATGCAGTGACAATGCATGTGCTGTGGACTATGCTGCACATGATGGCAGGCACACAGATTTGTACCACAGATTCAACAACGCAAGATGCTTGCCTCAAAGTTGCTGCAGTAATCTCTCACAACTTATCTCCATGAAATGACTTTCCATCCTTGCTGGTACCCACCATGACGACTCTTCAAGAATGATCCAAGGCTCATAGATGTGAAGTTTACGTCTATTACGTCATCTACAACGTATTCAATGCCAGCCTTGAGTACAACACAGGCATCTCTTAACCTCTGTCAGCAGCTGTAGCTGAGGCACCTCTTGTTGACAAATGCACAACAGTTAGCTTCAGCAAGTGTCCAAGCCAACTCTGAATGTCCTCCATGATGCGCATCAAGATGATACGCTCGTCGACCAGATGCAAAGGTCGGAAGCCAGATCAGCAGCACAGGCATCTCCAACATATATTGGAGTCTCAGGACAGGCCACTTCAATCACGCATGCGTGTGCTCGTCGACCTGCAAAGGCCGGAAGCTAGCTCAGCAGCACAGCGAGCAAGCTGTAACACGCCTCGTGTATGTGATACACGATGTCACACAACTTGTCTCAAGGACAAAAGACACACCATCACAGAAAGCAACAATGCACCGACTTATCAAGCTGATGGCAGATCCTCTCTCATCACTTAGATAACCAAAGCAGAAAGGGGGGTGGTGTCTAACACCCTGATAGACAGTAACCACAGTTCCTGACAGCATAAAGTGGGTGACACAAACATGACACAGCAGTAGGGACCTCAAGCATGTTGCATACACCCAATCAGCCGAGCTGGGACAAGCTTAACCATACGGCTGACAAATCCAATTGAGATGAGCACTACAAAAGTTTATGGCTGCAAAAGCAGTATGTAGGTTGTACGCAAAACTGCATGCCATTGCCGCAGCTATGCACAGGACTTGACCTGGTACCACACAACGCCGGAAAACAAACCCACGCATACAAACTGGAGCCTGATTAGCGTAAAAAAACAGTCCAACAATGAATTAACTCAAGCACCGAACCCTGGCCGTCTCCTTTGCACTGCATGATACACAGGCATCCAAGGCGGTGCCCAATACACATCTGTAGATGTTGCTAACATGCAGCACGACGTATGAAGATGTCTTATCTTGAACTTATATAACATATAACAATCAAGATAGGACTTATCGCAAAGGTCAACAGCATACAAAGAAGATCTACAGCACTACATGAGCAAGACAAAGAGCAGTTATGAGCTCGTGCCAAAGAACAAAGAAGTTTCAAGCTGCAATTGAAGAAGCCAACAAGGTGGTGGTAGCGTTCAGATAGTACTGTACCCCCGAATACTACACATCAGAAGGGCTCTCAGGTTGCAGAAGACCGAAACAACACGATCAGCAACTGCACTCAGCGCACCACAAAAGTGCAAGCAAGGAAAACATACATAGCTGTTCATAACCACTGGAGAAGTATCCAGATTCACTGACTACCAACATGGGAGTCTCCCTCTCAGAGTAACAGTCCAAGCAATTGCTGTCGAGCAGCCATGATAACGTCACAAGCGAACAGGCAGTATGCTGTCAAGAAGGCTGCAACAGCAGCCCAAGTGACATGCACATCTGCAGATGCGACGATCTTGCGTTGCTTTGTGTATGCTGTATGTATAGAGAATCAACAACCAGTGCCTCTGGAGCTCTGTGCCGAGCAAAGACCAGCACCAACTACGTATTCAATTGCAGCAAGATAACAACTATTGTGGCAACTGCTAACCCTGTCAACCCTGACAAATGGAGCCCGCTTCCTTGTGTTGCTGCTGCTGCCGGATGCATCACAAGAGCATTCAAGAAGATCTGCGATTCAAAGTCGTACCACAACCAATGTATCTCAACTTAAAAGAGGTGCAGGTCAACAACAGCACGTCAGCAGGTGATACAACATACCCTGAAGGTGCAACAGTGCCCACAACAGTCCTATCATGGCAGATAGCACACATCTGCAGATTCCAGGCTGTGGAGGCCACAAAACACGATGCGAGCAAAACACCACAAAAGGACACCCCTGTTGGTCGATCCTCCAGAGCTGGCATTGCCACCCATGCACAATTGGTAGCAGCACACACATACAAGCATCACATCCTGCGCCTGTGCCGATCATGGTCACTCCCAGCAACACGCAACAATCATCCACTCAAGAAAGCACGCAACCCAGTATGATTACCCCTGCAAGCTGCAGGAAATGCAAGTCTTGCAGCACATGCTTCAAATGGAGCATCAGCTGCAATAGCACTGTTGACAGTAAGTAACAGTGCAGACCGCTGACAGGCAAGGCCCCAGAACATCTACCATGATATGCATGCAAGTGGCATATTATCACCATTGGGGTGTGCATGATGCCACAAAGAACTGTGCACGATAGATAGTTAAAGAGACGTCACTCTGCACACTATACAAGGTGGCTGCTTGTGCAGGGTAGCTCAGCATAATATTGGCTGCTTTTGTGCAGGACAGCTTCCAGAACCCACAAGGAGTGCACTTGCTCTACCAGTCACCCCCCCCCCCTATCTCACATACACACACCCACACACCCACACACACACACTTACAAATAGTGCCAGTGACTGTTGTGAATCAGAAAGCTTGAAGCTCAGAACATGTAAAATCCAATAGCAGACCCCCTCTCCCCAGCAGGCATATGACTTACTGTGTGTTACTATCATGACAAGCACCCCCCACATGACCTTCTTGGTAGCTGCCCTCGAGTTTCTATGGGCGACATGACCACAGAACCAAGTTCATAACAGACACAAGTAGAAACTGAACGTAACATGCACTACAACAGCCCTGCCGTTCTTGCAAGTCACACCTGGCCATACCGCTCTCCTAAGAAGCAGCCCAGAGCACATGGCTGGTTTCAACAGCCTGCTTCAAATGCACCAGACCGCTTAAACCCTACGCTGTTGCTGTGGATTGTCAAAATGTTATTTCTGCGTATAGTTGATCCTGGTACAACACCATGCTCGCCAATGCACGCTGGTAATATCCTTGCACACACGCTGCTGCCACACCCTGCACATAACCTGCCCACCGCAACACAACCACCTACAACAAATATGCCGTGTATGCGAACATCTGTGATTGATCCTGAAAATGGCCACAATAATGATCCTGTTCGAAGAACTGTGTATCATGAATGCTCAAAGACATGTCATCTGCACATCATGCAGGGTGGCTATTAGTGCAGGGTAGCTACATAAAACCCGACAAAGGTGCAATTGCTCTTCCTGTCACAACCCCCCTACCGGCAGTGCCAGTGACTGTTGTAAATCACATACCTTGGAGCTCAGCACGTGTAAAAAGCCACAACCAACAGCGAATCCCTTCGACCCGGCAGGAATTAACTTACTGTGTGATGTTCTCATAACCAACACGCTCTGCACGCACAACATAATGTTCTTGGTAGCTGCCCTCAAGCATTCATGGGCGCCACGACCACAGACCCAAGTTCATAACAGACACAAACAGGTGCACATGATTAAGCACCTACAATCCTGCAGTTTTTGTACCCAACATCTGGCTGAGATGCTTTCCTGAACAACAGCCAACAGCATATGGCTGGTTTTTGCAGCCTGCTTGAAAGCCCATGTGCCGCCAACCACAACATAACCATCTACAACAAAGAACGCAAGCCATGCATGCCAATATCACTCATTGCTCCTGAAAATGGCCATGTTAAAGGGTCCTCTATGACTAGGCAACAATGAAACCGGCACGTATACAAGATATTCAAAGTTAGTAACAACAGCATTGCATGAGACTTTGCTGCATGCAGGTAAACTTTGTATATGCAGGCTTATAAGGGTGTTCATCTGGCTGGCATATGGTAATGCCGTTCTGCTTTCTGTCTGTACTGTATCATTCAGCAACGCAACCCAGAACCCATCAAAAAAAACAGCAACTCTCTCAGATGCACAACGCAACACACACAACCCGTGAATGCCAAAGGCACAACAGTTCTGCCTTCCATGACACAGTAACCCGCACCCACACGCTCTGATATTAAAACCGCAGCAACATGATGTTCGATCAACAGAACAACTACCAAACAACTACCAAGCAATGGATTATTCTCGATAGCAGCATCAGTACAACACGCTGTTGGTACCCCAACCCTAATCAGCTGTTTGTAAATGTTGAATGATATTCTCAGTTGTCCGCTGCCTACCTGATGTTCACAGGCACACAGGGCATGCACTTGTTGCTTATATATGCAAAGGCCAGAATACGCCGCTGATCAACACCAACTAGAACAGCTACTCAACCGCCGTGCCTCTAGCAACAAGGTTGAAAGAGTTGCTTGATATACCAGAATCCCAAGACAAGCATCCTTAAATCATAGCACATCTGCAGCCCTTGCCATGAATGATATGTTGAGGTTAGGTATACCAACAAGGCTGAAAGAGTTGCTTCATAGACCAGACCCCGTGACAAGCATCCTTAAACGATAGCACTTCTGCAGCCCCTGCCAACGAAGATATGTTGATGTTCAAGCGTCTTTGGATCACAGCACACCTGCAGCCCTTGTCAATGATGATATGTCGATGTCAAAGATCTCACTTGCCCTGCAGTAAGGCCTCAACGACACCACGCGCCACTTTGATCTGCTCAGCAGTACCAGACACCCGCAGCGCCAACTCACCGCCATCAGCAGGAGCAATCTGCACCGCAGCACCTGTCATAACACTGATGGACTGAATATGCGGAGCCAGCTGAGAGACCACCACAGGTCCTTTGGCAATGGTAGCGCTTGATGCATTGGAAGGCAACGTTGCTGAAGCAAGTTCTGCAGGATCTCCTTGACCGAATGTGCTGTTCTGCGTTAGGGGTATGCTGTTCTGCAGGCGCAGCTTCTGCAGCTCCTGGGCTGACATGCCGCCACCATCTGCTGCAGCTGACAGGAGGTTTCCTTGCACCCCGGCCATTGGTAGATGCCCTGACGGAGTGATAGCTGCTGTCGCTGCTGCTGCTGCAGCTGGCGGTGCACCTCCCGAGGAGACGGACAGCAAACGAGGGCAAGCCATGCTGCTGCTACTACTGTCAGAGAACACAGCTGCTTGCTGCTGCTGAAGATACTGCTGCTGCAGCAGCTGCTGCTGCTGGCTGGCGCTGAAAGAGGATTGTGCTGTTAGGCCCTGTAAGACAGCAGCATCTCTCATGCGAATCATACTAGGATCCGAAAATGCTCTGAGTGCATTGGGTCCGCCAGCAAGCTGCTGTGCCAGCTGCCGTTGCTGCTGCTGCTGCTGCTGCTGCAACAGCATCCTCCGCTGTTGTACAGTGATATCTCCAGTGCAAATATATGACCCTTGAGGAACAACATCCATCTGCCAAGGGGCAGTAAAAGAACTGCTAACTCCCATATCGCTAGTAAAGCTCGCACCATACAAGTTGCCACTGGCGCTGTCAGCAATTGCTGCGCCGCCGCGCCACAACCCTGCTGCATTTGGATCATTGTTGCTGACACTACTGCTTGGCATGTCAAAGTATCCGGAACCATATGCAGCAGCCCACTGTTCATCAAACTGCTGTTCCGCTTGAGGATCAAGAGTCCCTGACAGCAATTTCGCCGCCATAAGCTGCCCTGAGAGCGTCTCTGTCGCTGCGTTGATCGCTTCAGACAGCTGCTGCTGAGCATTATGGCCCGAGAGCTGCTGCTGTGCATGGAAGCCTGACAGCTGCTGTTGCAGGTTGCATTCTGCAGATGCGATCTGCCGCTGAAGCTCCTCTGTCACAGGGTCAACTCCAGCAAGGTTGTGAAGCTCCTGTGCCGGTATCCTTGCCCACGCACTCCCTGGAGCACCTGGCACTGCTGAAGTACCTGCTGCTGCAGCACCACCAGCCAAAGCCACCTGACTGCCAGCAGTATCAAGACCTGCAGTGTTGAGCCCTACAAGACCACTGGCAGACCCCTCTTGTGCTTCAGCAGCACCCAAGTGCACCTGCTGCATACCCATCTGTAGCTGCTGTAGTTGCTGCTGCTGCTGCAACTTCAATAGCTGAAGCTGCTGCTGGATCGCCATATCATTTGGAGGAGACATAGCATTTCCTGATAAGGCAGCGTCCAAGCTAACCGCCCCAAGGTTGCCCATACCAGCAGCAACGCTGGGTAGCATCTGAGCAGAACTTGCAGCACCCATTCCTGCAGTATATGACCCTTGAGACCGCAGCTCCAAGTTTGAAGTTCCTGCATAACTGCTGCTCAGTCGCTGTCTCTGTTGTTCCAAGGCTGCTGCAGCAACTGCAGGATTCATAACCATGCCGTCAGCAGACACGTGCCTGAGACCTGACCCTGCAACCTGAGCTGATAAGTCCAATGGCTGCTGTTGCTGCATGATATGTGGTTGAGCTCCCACTCCAAGCGGACCCTGCTGCTGACAAACACGTTGAGAGAGTCCTGACTGCTGAGGCAACAGCAGCAGGTTGCTGCCACTCAATGATGCCCTGCTGTCTCCTGTATAGCTGACCCTTACTGCAGGACTAGTCCCCGTCAAGGCCGCTCCAAAAGTGGCGGAGTGGCTGACCAGCACAGCCCCTTGATCAGCTATGTTGCTGCTGCTGGAGTGTTGATTGGTGCCGGAACTGCTTGGCTTGTGTTTGCTGCTGCGAGACTTCGGCTCAAACACGATCTCAGAGGAACCTGCAGGATATGATTGCACCGATTAAGGATCACCACATGCTGCATGACCAACCTGGGCACCCAGAAAATGCCGATTCATGATTGATATGGCAGCTGCAGCTAGCTAGCTAGCGAGCACAAGGCGAAAAACACGTGTGGCACCAGGTGGTATGAGCTGTTCATAGTGTTCTGCAATAATGGGGCAACTATGTTGGGCTTTCAGCTGGTATGTGCAACGGCATTAAATTCTGCGGTCAGTGCAGGAACTGCAGGAATATGTAACAGATACATACCTGCTTTGGTACAGGTGTTGCGCATCTTGTCTTCATTGACCCATTCCACCACCATTGCTGTGGAGTCCTCTGTCCACTTGTGTTTGTTGTGCAGGGCAGCCTTTGCACTTGCTGCACCTGCAGGGGTCACATAGCGGACGATACCGCAACCCTGCAAACAACGGACAACGGGTTGGACAGCTGCTGCTATACTCGTTCAGGAACAGTGCCAACTTCATAAATCACAGGGACCAGCGATTTGGAAAAGGCGTAGCTCACCAGGGGCGGCAAGGGGCTCTAGCACTGCTGTCACGTCAAGCAAGGGGCAGTACAGACAGAAGAGAGCCAGCACAGCTGCTTCCTTTTCCAACGTACGTAGATGGCTGATAAATAGCTATCTTCGATGATCGCACCGCAACCACGAAGCCCACCTTGCTGGTTTTTGCCTCAGCAAAGGGTCGGAACAGGTTGAAGTTTTCAATCTCGCCAAACCGGCTGAAGAGCTCAAGCAGCTCATCTTGCGTTGCAGTCAGAGGCACTCTCGCAAAGAAGATAGCCGACTTGCCAGAGGAGCACGAAGGTGTCCTGTGTGAGCCGCTGCTTGCTGCTGGGTGTTTCGTGGGTTGCGCTGTCTGCACGCCACTGACACCGGCTGCTGTAGACTGCTGCTGCAGAAAGACAAATATACAGCGTTGCGCACGTTGAATTTCATACGGGTCACACACGGTGCGTGTTGATGCAGGCAGCACAGAGAGTTGTAAGCAGAACACTCACCTGGCTATCAGCGCCCACAAGGGTGCCAGGACACCCTATATCCAGACCTTCGCCATGCTGAGACGCATCGTCTGAACAGCAATCAAAGCTATCGCCCAAGTTCCCTGCTTCATCGCCAGCTCTGCTTTTTGAAGAGCCAAAGAATTTGCGAATTATTCCTTTGGTGCTGTTCAAAGGCATTCTGCTACAACGACATTACGAAGCAGCCATGCAGTGGTCAGGCGCTATGATGCTTGATGCGAGGCGACTTGAGCTCGGCTCACTACCTAGAGTATTCGCTGAAACATTACAGATATGTTCAAGATACACTGTGAACTAGGCGTTGCGGAAGGCTATTCCATCCGATGAACACCGGGTTTCACAGTACTGGTGTATCTGCAGTCCGGGCAGTGTCACTGCCAGGATGGCGTCAAATACAGTTTTCACGCACAACCCTAGGACGCACAACCCTATCAAGGCAACAGCCGTAAGACATGCGACCCTGGAATCCGAAATCGGGCTGAAGCAACCCATTGATACGGTATCGGTCATGCCCATTGCGCACTCGTCACAGCCAATGACAAGGAGATAAACCTCTATGCTTGTTGTTTGGACCTGGGCTCTGGACAGCCCGGCCTCAAGGCGTGGTGTGCGCCGGAGCGAAATCAGAAAGCTGTACATCTAGTCTAGTTAAGTGATGACCTCTCGCGATCTCTTAACTTCAAGGTGTAGATACCGTTGAATAGGACCAGTGAGCGGTTGCCAGATACATACAGCAGCAATCCACCTTACAGTAACAGCTGGTGCATGTCACACCTTCTATGTTTCTTATACACCTGCAGCATGATGGTGTGTCTATTTCTTGCATGTGTGCTTGCTGTCAACCCTTCCTTTTTACAGTATATTATTATCAATTGTCTGGTTACTTGTGCAACACATGACACAACACTGAGGTGACCCTGGTCAAAGGCTTTGGAGACTCATGGAGTGTTGTGAGCGAACTTGAGTCTCCAATGCAGCTGCAAGTGCCGTCCGCAGGGCCTTAACATGCATCTTGCAGGCTCAGGGCCAACCATGCTGCAGCCCATCAGGCCACTGTCGTTCTGAACTCAAATGGATCAGGACTGAACTGACTGCCAGGTTGGCTGGTCGGTGCCACCGACGGTCACACATGCTCCAGCTTCTTCTTCGGGTGGCGTCCCTTTGGGAGCAGCATTTGCTTGTTATCATCAGCCAGCATTGCTTTGACTTTGCTGCACGAGCCAAACTTTCTCTCACATTGAGAGCTTGTCAAGCGCCTTTGCATAGCCTATACTGGGTTATAAGTGCTTGGCAATGCCTCAGGAACTTCCTCTTGAAGGACCACTGGCAGGGTCCATGTGCTAGTAGCCTAGTAGGCTGGCACACTGACAGACTGAGTGCACATATTCCTATGAAATTTACGGAGCTGAGTGTGACAGGGCTGACAAGCTGTCTCGAACCGGACACCAGGCATTTGACAGTCTCAAGTGCCAGACAATACTGATAGATTTCAAATAGTGTTCAATTATAGTGCTTATCAATAGTGCTTACTCAGACGATGTGAGTTGCTGTTGGCTGGACTAGGGCACGGTGTCTGAAGGTGCAAATGCAACATGCAAGGCTTGAGGTACTGGCTTGGTTGTACAAGCTTTGCAAGAGCTGTTGATGGGCCAATACAGTATGAATGTGGCTGTACAGTTTACTAAACAGTGCACTAGTAGAATTGCGCCAAGCATCCAAGAAGCTCAATCTGCCTTACAGCTGTGCATGACGCACCAGTGCTGCCAGTGGCACCCAATTCCCATCAAAGCCCACTAGTAGTGGTTGTTTGGGAACTAGTGGAAGAAGGTTCCAAAACAATATTGTTGATCAATGATTGGTGTCTCCGAGACACCAGTGCAGCAACTTGCAAGTGAATGCCGGATTAAATTCTGGCTCGTATCATATCTGATACAAGCACTGCTCAGGACCACTGGCAAGGCTTGGTCCCACAGAAAAAGCTGAGACACTGTTCTGTTGATGCACTGCTTGGCACTGCTTGACACTGAGTGTGTGCCATGCAGTGTCATACACGTTTCGACCATGTGGTAAGCGATCGTCAACATGAATTGTCACTGCTGAGCCAGCCTGGCAGTGATTGTGTTGGGCTTGTGTTCATGAACGTTGATCAACACTGCTGGCAGCCTCAGTATATGCAGCTACAAACCTGATGAGTCAAAGCAACACCACAAACATCTGTCAAAGACGGCCAGGCAACAGCCTGTTGGCACATAGACATGGGGAAGTATGTGGCTGTAAGCGACCCGGGTGACAGATTGTTGGCCCAGCACTTGTTCAGTCTGACCAAGAAGTGCTTTACACTGATGCACTGATCCTTTCGGGAAGATATCCAGCCATGCATCATGCATCGGGGATACAGAGCATCATTGCTAGCACCACAGACATAACGTCCGACGTTCCAGAGCTGCTATGTTTTGTAGCAGCTGCATGCGCACACAACAACAGCCAATAACAAGTTCGTTTGTCAGCATTGAGCAGGTAAGTGGGCAGTGCTAGTGAATTGCTGAGTAATCACAATGCATGTAACACCGGTCTGGCATGCGAGCATCTGATGAGCTACATACTAGTCAGCACCTACTACACAACCACGACTCGTGCCAGAAGTCGGACTTCTGGCAGCTTGGAGCAGCACCAGCTGGTCATGAGTAATCTGCTTACACCGTGTAAATTCATGTGCAGTTAGCATGGACACAGAATATGAACAAGGTTGTGCCAGAGCTTTGTACAAACATGAAATTTGGAGCACTTGCAAGCAATCAAGCTGCTCTGGCAAGGCCAATGTGAGCTTATCATGATGCCAAAATGCTCTACCTTCAATACATGTGAGCTGTATACAGTGTGTACACTGAAGGATACATGCATTGATAACAAAGCCACAGATAGCCATACCATCACAGACTCGCCAGCGTCACAATCAAAGGCTGGGGTATGAACAAGCACTGCTCTAAAAGCCACAAGTTGAAACTAGCCAGTGTCACAATCAAAGACTGGGGTATGAACAAGCACTGCTTTGAAAGCCAAAAGTTGAATCTTAGCTAGAAGATGCTTCTAGGAGTCTGACCCTCCTAGCAAGCCACAAGATATGCTGCTTGGATGCCCTTGATGCTTCTCAACAAAAGCCTGTGCCATGATAGATTATTTACATCTCCAGGATACATGCTTTCACATGGACTATGCTGCCTCTCAGATTACACAGCAGTGGTCTATGGTAAGAATGCACTATGCATGTATCATACATGCATTATGCATGTATCAGTGCGGCATCCTTCACAAATTACAACCACAAACTGCAATGCATACAGCTTTCAAGATATGATGGCACACACACCAATATATAAGCTCAACGGCAAAACCTGACCAAGCCGCCAGGCGGCGTACCAGCCAATGCATACATACAACAAGTGCAGTGATACCATCTGTAGAAAATCAATATACATGCTATGCACTCCGTAGAACAGCAGAAACACTAGTTTCCAACATTGCTTATAGGGTAGTATGGGAAAGTTGGTCAATAGTCAGGCACACAGGAACGGCACTTCTCACATATGATAAAGTCAAGCACATAACCAGGGGCAGTCAAAGCAACCAGGTCATCTACCGCCCTGCTTGGGCAGAGATTTAGTCAGCAGCAATCACTGGCCAGCAGCAACAGCAACTGCTGTTCAACCCGCAATGCCAGAGGTAAACAACAATCAGCACAAGCTGTGGAGATCTAGCTGCCTGCCGCATCGTCAGCTATGTGGTTACAAATAGCAATGATACAGCTAGAGTCACACTAGATAACCACGTTCAACCAGTACCACAAGAAGAAACCAGGTCACAGGCACGTTTATCAGGTGCTGTAACAGTGCGACAGCCACCATAGCTACTTCACATCAAACTTTGCACAGAACACTAAAGTGAAAAAGACATCCCAACACCAGTTGAGCTGCTTTTGACATCCTTCTGTATCAACAAAGAACTTTGGTTGTGTAAGTCACATAATCAACTTGCAGACTGCAGGTTGTTGTGTGATGCCTTGAGCAGTACTGACCATATGCAGCAACCTCTTTCCATGGTGCCAGATGATCCTGCTGCAACGAAGTGGCCAGTGCACTGGAGCAAATGCACGGCTCGCCTAAGCTGCACACTGCGTCTGGGTCAAGCCAAAGTAGGTATCAGCAGCTGCTGGGCATGCATTTGCTGTATCTGAACAACCAATCAGTACAGAAGCACTTGTCCTAATGTTAATGTTGAACAATGCACCGCCACACGGTGTAACAGGTGCAGTGATGCCAATGTAGCAAGCCCGGACTGGGATAGGGTCTCCTGCTGAAATAGCCAGCACAGGGAAGTTGTACTCTGAGGCAGTCACACCAGTTATGCCAGCACTAGGGCATGCTGTAGAGCCAGTCACAAGACACCCTCTCAGTGGACCAGAAGGACAAGCAAACACACCATTGGAAACTGTGATAGTACCAGGGGAGGCATTACTTGGACACAGAGGTGTTGGGTGAGAGCTTGTGCATGTTGCTGCTTGTCCCCAGCAAGCTGAGATAGTGCCTGTCCTAGAGGCAGGAGGAGTTGTTGACAACACCGTATTAATTGCCATGACTGGCCAATCTGCTGGGCAAGCTGTATTAGGAGAACCACAGCCATCAGCATTTGCAGCAGCACCAGTAGAACGCAAAGGAACTGTATATGGAGCTGTTGTGCAGTCAGGACCAGGTCCTGTTGAGGTACACTCCCTCAAGGCCCCGGTACTGCCATAAAACTCAAATGCAAAGGCCACGGGTGCGTCACCAGCGTTGACTGTTAGAGAGCCAGGACATAGAGTTGCTGTGCTCATTAAGCATCCTGCTAGAGTACTGCTGAGTGCTCCCCTCCACATGTTAGTGCTAAATGTTGCACCAGTGCAGCTCCTACCAGCAGCCAAGCACCTCACCACTGTGTTGCTGCCGGTGGTGTCTAGCACAAACACAGAGTATGCTGTTGCTGCTGGAACCAAGTTCACCGGTGCAGTGGTACTCATGCATGTGCCAGAACCTGAACCGGGTACCTTGCAGCCAACCAGGTTTGAAGCAGTAACTGCATCTCCAACATTTGCATCAACCATAGGCAGCGTTGCAGTGGTTGCACCAGTAGGTGGACATGATGCCAAATCAGCGGGCCGGCACTCTAACATAACTCCAGTAGCACTTACCACCCATTTGGGGAAGTTGGATGGACACTGAGCATCTGTGGCTGAACAACCGCTCAGAATAGTGCCATCTGTTGACCGGAGGGCTACAGGACGGGGGTTTGGGGTTGTGATAGCAGAGCAGTCAGAGGGGACTGGCCTGCAATCCTCAAGCTTCGCTGCTGCATTGCCGGCTGCAGTTCTGCCATATACTGGGAAGGACCAAGTTCCTGTTAAGCAGCTGGTAGCTGATGAGCATCCCTGCAGTGTTCCAGCTACTGCTCTCAGAGGCAGGGCGGGCCCTCCGGTACATGTTGCTGATGGTGGGTAGCAACCACGTATAATACCAGTGTTACTAAGCCATGTTACGGTGTAATCTGAACCGCTGATACACTGAGTGATGGTGCTTTGTATGCAGCCCTGGACAGGCCCTGTTGCACCGACTGTGTTGACGAAGTACGCTGGAATGGTATAAGCCGCTGCAGGAATGCCTGTCCCTGGGGTGTAGCTGCTGAATGTACCGCAAGCACCAGCGGGCTGCGATACACGGCACTCCACGACCCTGCCAGCAGCGCTCATGAGGAAGAAGGGGTAGTTGTAGGCGCCGCTGCCGCTCACAAAGATGGGGCATGCAGTAGCGTCAGATGACATACATCCTGACAAGGTGTTGCCCGCTGTGTTGCTCAGTCTGACCTTGTATGTGCTGAAATCCACGCCATTTGCGATGTTGGGCGAGTCGCACTGCGCCCGGGCCAGTCTGCACTCTGTGATCTGCGCAGAAGCGTCCAGAAACACAAACGGCGCTGTGGCAGGACAAGGTGTCTGCTCAGCTGTAGCGACACACCCGGAAACAGGGATGTTGTTGGAGGTCCGATCTACCACTGCATATGTTGGAATTGAGTAGCCATCAGCTGCAAGTGGCTGGCAGGAGGTTGCAGCTTGCCCATTGACGACCGGGGTACGGATGCAAGCAAACAGCTTCGCCACCGTGGCGCCGTTGTCAGTAGCAGTACCTTTATACAGCGGGAAAGAGCGGTCCGTGTTGGTGTTGACCAAACCAGGGGGGCATGTAGTTGTTTGAAGACACCTTTCCACTGTCAAAGCACCATTTGTGAAGCCACTTGCCACAATAACGCCATCGCCGCAACCAGTGGTGATTGCTGAGCAACTGATGGGTTGACCTGCGCTGTTGAATGATGCGGTAGGGTAGCCGAGAGCCACATCACAAGTTGGCGTATCAGATCTGCACTGGTCATAATTCCCATTATTGTTGATGAGAGGGAATGAGAATGCTGGAGGGCAGATCTTTGGGTTAGTGGGTGTGCTGCATCCCCTGAGACTTGTGGCATCCCGTAGCTGAGCCCCATTAAACCCGGCAGCTAATAATGTACCAGTATTGCAGGCGGTAAAACCCGAGTTCCTCACACAAGCAACTGTCACTCCAGCATTCACCAGGAAGAAGGGATATGCGTTCGGGATTCCGTTGATGGGGCTCATCGCCTGAGCACAAGGAGTGGAGGTTGACAGGCACTGGACTACGGCATTCGAAGGGTCATTGAGATTGGGGTTTGGCACCCCGGCCACATAGACAGGATATGCTGTGGGACACACTTCATTCAGAGGTGAAGCTGTGGTGTACGAGGTACAGCCGGCAATTGTGGTCTGGTCCTGTATGGAGATCTGAGTGGAAGTGCAGGACTGACCGGAAGGTCCACAAGAGGTCAAAGTGTTGAAACTTGAGTAGACAGCGAATGGAAACTCAACGGGGCAAACTATGAGGTTTGCACTGCCCAACATACACCCAAGAACTGCACCTGGGACCACAGCATTTGAATTCTGCCGAATGGGCCGGTTGTACGCGCCGGTGGTACCAGGTGGCCCGTCATTCACCACCACGTTGCAGCCGGCGGTACCACTGACAAAGCCTGTCACGTAGCAGTTTGTCAAGAGGGTGACACTGACGCCATCAACTGTGAAGGGGGCGAAGAAGGGGGTCTCGAAACCGGTTGGGCAGGAAGCTCCTCGCGCATAGCAACGGAGTGGCAGCGCGGAGACACTGTTGCGGACGGTGATGGGGTAGGCCTCCGGGCAGACGCTGGTAGCAAAGCAAGCCTCCAGATTACCCGCTGCGTTGTATGCTGGGACCTGACCAGTACCACAAGTTGCACTTGGTCCAAACGTGCCGTTTGACTTGCACTCTATCAGGGTGTTACCACTGAAAGTCGGGAATGGAAAGTCGGGGGGACACTGGTTCAGCCCGGGAGCCACACAGCCGGTCAGAACATTGCTCGTGGTGTTGACCAACCCAATGGCGTATATCCCTGCATTCGGATCCGCGTTGCCAACCGATGCCAGAGGAGGTGTCATTAGTCCCGGTTCGTAGTCGCATCTTGCCGGGTTGCCGCTCTTCAGTGTACGACAACCGACAATGAAAGAAGCTCCCGAAGTGGTGACTGCTCGCAGTTGCATAGGGAAGGTAGTTGCAGGACACGCAGGGATTCCCGCAGCCCAGCACTCCACCGTGACAGCAGTGACGCACTGCTGGAAACCAGGCAGGGAACTTTGACCTCCACATCCAGGGGCAATGACGTTATTTGTAACCTCAATGGGGGTATTGATGATGTTCTGGACAGCAGGGCATGCCTGGGTGGCTGGATCCAACAATACACACGCCTGTAGCTGCCCTGTAGCACTCCTTGCAGGTATTTGATACGGCGAGGCTGGTACATCCGCAGGTGCAGGGCACCGGTCAGTCCTCCTGCACTCAGCCAAAGCAAAGGTATTGACATGTGACCTGTATGCGACGAAAGGACACGAGTTGTCGGCCCTCAAGACGCATCCAATGAGCGTAGTTGTGGTGATTGTATCGCCCCAGATCGGTATGTAGCCGCTGTATGGGAGGCATTCAGTAGCTCCAGGGGGCAGGTTTAAGGGAGGCCGGCACTCAAGTATGGTAGATGGGTTGCCAGCATACATGATCAGGGTATTGGGGGCGGGACAGGATGTGACTCCATCTTCCAGACATGCCAAAACGACACCTTGCTGCGTCCTGCTTTCGATTGGGAAGCCATTTGGACAAACGGTGATTGACGATGACAGACATTCCGCCAAGGTCCCACTCCTTGTCAGGGCAGTTACAGTAATTCCATTGGCTGAGCACTCGCACAAGTTTGTGGTGGGGTTGTAGACACTGTTCCTGACGAGGGTGCAGTTGGGCACGATCAGATCCTGCAAGCAACAACAACAGCAAGATTAAAAGGATGAGGTCTTCTCAGCCCTACTAGCAACACTGCAGCAGACCTGGTATGACAGGTGCAGCACTGTCAACCTGCATATTGGTGACATATCTGCCAGGAAGGGTTGCAATCATTCACAGAGCGCAGACATCACACACAGAAATCATACACACTACATGTTTGCATGCAGTTGTTAACAACAGCCAGCAATGTCACCCATCACACTTTGGTCCCACATGCAGAGAGTGTGGCAGTCAAGAGTGCTATTTGTGATGAACAATCACTCACACAACAAGAAGCATTGCTTGGAGGTGACACGTTTGTGGAGTTGGCCCTGAACCTGAATCCTGAAGGACACTGCCAAGGCCCTGTCGTGGTTGTGTTGGTTGTGGAGTTGAAGATCACATTTCCTGCTCCACAGCTTGCACTTGACACCTGCAGAAATACGCAGGAAGACCGGTGTTGCTTGTGTGGTGTTGGATAAGACATCTTGCTAGAGGGCATGACTCCAATAACCTTTGATACGAGAGAGCTACCAGACCAGAGAATGAGCACTGATGCAAGCAATAGAGCACTGAACATCAGCGTTACTAGAAGCTCTTTGTATCCTAGTGGGGCTTCATAGCACAAGGCATTGAGAAGGCTCAATGGGTCAGGAGTAGCAGCTGGATTGCAAGAAGACGGCTCTTGAGATTCTGCTGCATGTCAGATTGTTGGGAGAAGTCCCTTTTCTGGCTGCTCCTGATGAGCATCACAACCTAAATCCACAGATTCTTATGCATTGATGAAGACAAAAGCAAGTTATACATCCCACAGAAACACTTTTTGTGCTCAATGAAAGATAAGGACACGCCAATGACTTACACAGCAAGTTGCCTGACTGGGAGGAAATAGTGTAGAGGCATTTGGCCTAAGTTGCGTTCCGTTTGCACACACAAACGGAGCATTTGTGTTGTTGAAGAAGGCAGAAGCACAATTGTTGGTGACCTGCAACACAATCAAAAGAGACACAACTTGTGACTGGATGCAACGATGATGAGGGTTACTTGTCCAGGCAATACCATGCGGATACCATGCAGTCTCTAAAGCATTAGCTAGAAGTTGCAAACCGCTGTGAATAGGCTGTGCAGGACATACGAAGCTGATAAACTGCAATCACGCAGTAACAACAGATGGTTGACAGACGTGTGCACTTACACAGCAGACAGTCTGGTTGGCACCCAATATGCTTGAGGCATTTGGTCTCAGCGATGTCCCTTCAGCACATGGGAAAGCAGCACCTGTGTTATTGAAGCTACCACAGTTGAGCTCGGCACCCTGCGAAGCACACAAGTTCAAACAGTTTCAGATGGGATAACACAACACACTTTGGTTTCAACGACAGGTTATGAATTTTGAACACCGCAGTGGACATCGCACAGGGTCAGCAGCAGCGGCTTGATGGGTGTATAGATGATGTTGCTGCTCCTACAAGTTATATGCTGACACAAACTGGTTGGTGTTTATCAATCATGCAGGCAGCTTGTTGATGAAACACATTGTCAGGCTGTTTACTGTATGAATCAGATGATAGGTGGGGTGGCAACAACATGTGATCAGCTGCCTTCAGACCCATTCCTAGTAGACGCATTTGTGTATATGCATGTTTGGCAGACACATGCGAATGACTACTGCTCTATTTGATTCTGCAACTGTTTGCGAATCTAGATACTGCTACAGGTAACAGCTGCGGGTGCTGGTCAGTGTGGACGCCACGGTGAGCTGGCGGTTGTCCTTCAGAACCCCTTCATTATACAGGGTCCACTTACCGCCTGCACGTACAGCAATGAGAAGAACAGCAGCAGTAGTGAGCAGCGTGAGATGTACCATCAGGAGAGCATATTTGTGTTGCAGGCATTACTGTACAATGACTGTTCAACACAATAGTTCATCTACAATATTCTGCAACAAGATTGACGACAGAAGCGAAGATCAGGCTATTACAGCTGATATGCCGATGGCCATGCCAGATTCTGCCACCTGTGACTCTGCTTGACCTTTAGAAGCTCCAGCAGCATACAGTGTTGCAATTTTAGCAGAGTTGAAGTGAGTCACAAAAACACACACCTGGTGCTGAGCAGTTACTTCACAATGATTACTGCTCGAGTAACACAATGCAGGCCCTTTCAAACTCTTACAGAAATGCATCAGGGCTTACTGCTATTCCTGCTGATGCATGAAGTATAATACCTAGGACAAAGCACTAGAAAGCATTGCTTTCTGCCAGAGTATGTGCATTCTGCCAGAGTATCATTGCAATAACAGTAGTGTTGAGTGGTACAAACCAATGTCCTAGTTGCAAGCTGCTTGATATACTACACTTACACAGCATTGTACATTGCTGGGCGGGGATAATGATGAGGCGTTAGGCTTCAAGGACGTATTGGGAGGACACACCCAAGCAGTGCCATTGACACCTCCATTGGCACACGTAGTAGGCGCCTGTAGCAAAACAGCAGATACACCAATAACATCTAACAGCAGATATAACAAAAACATATACCTTGCAACAGGTACAAACGGACACAGCCATCCACCCATTGACATTCTGACATATGTACTGCACTTCTGCAACATCAGGGCAAGCTCCACAAACCCCGCTACTGACAGCTAATGCTCATTGTGAGGTCATAGCCATTAGATGTCGACCCTCCAGGTGAACTGGAGATTTTGCTGTTGAATGACTTCTGATGATGCTGCCTTGCTTGCATCAGCTACATATCATGCAAGTAGGAATCATTATGTATGCTGATACTCACACAACAATTTGCCTGATTGGGCTGTAGAATGCTGCTGGCATTGGGCCTCAGGATAGTTCCAGCTGCACATTGGAAAGCTGTGCCATTGCCGGTGTTTGCACAATCTGGGGAATCTTGCTGCAGGTGAGAATGTACACAGCAGAAACTCTCAGCCAGATAGACAGTAGCAAAGTATGAAATGAGATTGATGATGAGCTTGCCACATAGGAGGTGGCCTGCTATATCAGTTCACAATGAAGTTTAATTGCCTAGTCTTGGCCCCTTGTTTGGTAGTCCGGTGGGTGTCTGGACAGTTGAGAGGGGCCATTCGACACCCCGGACAGCCAACATACTACCAAACTAGGGAGCAGGACAAGCAACATCACTCTAAACACATGTGACTTCTGCATGTTTGTCAGGCATACGCATAAGACAAGATAAACTTGGCTCAGGGGTTTGCAGCATACGTAAGCAGCCAAAAACAGCAGTAGACATGTGTAAATTTTTGGCACAAATACAAAGGTTCGAGAATCATATTGCACATCTTGAAAAGAAACCAGATTTCTTGGTTTTGCACAAATAAAAAGGTTTTGATAATCAGATTATGTACCTGGAATGAAATAAGATTCTCTTCAAGGTTTTGCACAAATGCAGGAAAGGTGTTACAAGTTGCCCAACACTTACAAACAAGTTGCTCTGTTTCCTATCGCCAACATGTCAAGCATACGCTACTAGCTGCTGACAATATACAGCATGCGTGTATGACTTGGAAAGTGTTTTATGTACAGTAGTTGATCAATTTGTAAGACTGAGTAGTGTGCTAGGCTGTGGAAAGCACCACCAAGGTGAGTCTGACATGGCGCTGTTACTTGCAATTGGCCAGGAACAATCTGTGCTTATGTATATGAGCGCTGTTAGTATGCTTGATAACTCAAGATGACTCACGCAACATGCCGCCTGTGTCAGAGTGAAGATGCTGGAAGCATTCGCCCTGAGTTGAGTCCCTGATGAGCAGTTGAAAGGAAGGCTGGCACAGCTGGGGTTGGCAACCTGCAAGAAAACCAACACATAGTACACCCACAAGACAGAACAGCATCAGTAGCGGTCCGTCAGCTGTGTATTGGTGCTAACAGATGGAAATGGTACTGAAAGCGACGCATCAATGTGACTGCCTGAATACAGAGTCTGTTCTGGCACTTGTGGCATTGTAATGTGCAGTAATGCAGAGAATACTGTGCACCTGTCCAATCTGCAGCAGTCGAGTAGCATGGCAAATTATACCGGGGCAGCAGCAGCACCAAGTACTGCTAGGTGATGCACTGTAAGCTCGGCCTAGATCAGCAACTTCTGTCTATGTGATCATTGCAAATTGACACAAGCCTCTGCCGTGGCTCAGCTCATACATACACTTGAAAAGCTGCTAGTGTTCTTTACTGCTGTGCATATTCCATATATAAACACACCATCTGGTTACTGAAGTTCATGTGCGCTACTTACACAGCAAGTGCTCTGGCTGGGGTTTGTGATGTTTCCAGGACTGGGCCTCAGACTCGTGTTGGCTGAACAGTTGAACGGCTGACCATTGTTTGCATTAGCACAAGTCACCTACAGAAGCAGCAGCAGCAGCAGCAGTGATGGTGATGAGCTTTGATTTGCCACCACAGATAGGAAGAACACATGGTAGAAATGGTGGATAACAAGGATACCGTTCCACCGCACACATGCAGAGTAGTG
>LWCB01007229.1:0-11499 GCA_001630525.1 Coelastrella sp. M60 | reverse complement strand
GGCCATCTCCAGCCGTGCTAGACCTTGGTGCCAAACAAACTCTAGGAGGAATCTGTGGCTTGCCAAAGGCTCAGGCAACAATAATTCAAGCTGATCCAGGTGCTCGCAGTTCCGTTGGCACGACGTGAGCTTTGCGCAAGCTGTCCTCGTCGTATTTCGGATCCCAAATCGTCAGATCGACCTCAAATAGACGACATCAGCCCACGGCAGATGCTATGAGCCGCCGCAAAGTCATTTGCAAGTGTAGCAGAAAACATGAAGACATGTGAAACGATGCTGACCGAGAACCACTCAGCATGGGATGATGCAGTAAGCTCAGCGAACTTCAGACACAGGTTGATTATTGAACAGTCAAATACGCATGTACAACGTGATAAATTGGCTTCTTTGAGCACAGAGTACAGGAAGAGCTTGCAGAGTGGTCAAAGGAGAAAGCAGCGTCAGGTCTCAAGAGCGTATGATATATGTTGGGGTATACAATTCTGTTACGGCTTTCTTAGGTCAGTTTCTTTCAAAAAAGTCTTAGGCAAAGAGTGGGCACTCGTTCGCGCCATCATTCTGAGGCATCTGCCATGCGACGCTGTTGTTATCTTTGTTCTTTGCGAGGATCAGAGTTAACATTACAGCTGCACATATAGGAGGTCATGATGGAACCAGCCGGCTACTGTGTGCTTGGCTTTTGTGCTTTTCAGTGATCATAAACCTTTGCATCACTCTGTGCATCTCTACGACCCACACACACACATCTAATTTGTCAACAGCATGTAACAAACGATGCCATCATAGGAGCACTGGAGCGGTCAAGTGATAAAAACAGGTGTACCAAGACGGAATTCAGTCAGCCTCTGGTCAGCCCTTGTGCACTGTGCTGCTAGTCTTTCTTCTCTGTTGTCCTTCTCCTGGTCCCTTTGATGAGACGGTACGAACGGTCATGGGGTGAGTGGAGTTCCCAGCGCGGCGGCAATATGTTCCTCTTTTGCTTTTTGAATGATCAGCACATACCACCTTTCCGCCCTGCTTGATGCCCACACGCTTCGTGGGAGCCCCCTGAGCTCTTGAGAGCTTGCAGACCCAGACACTGTGTGCTTGAACCTTGGTTGCAGATATGTGCCTGTTGTGCATTATGCGTCAGTGGACACATCCACAAGGAACGTTATAGCGGCCATACCAACACAGTGTAGTTTTCTGTACTCCTTATCTTTAAGTATCCTGAATGCTGCAACCTGTCTGAGCCACATGGCATAATTGTTGAGGTGACTTTCAATTCCTGCTTCACTGCACCTTGCTTGTGTAAGGGCAAGTGAGTCTGGCACAAACAACTGCTTTGTAAAGTAAAAATAAGGCTGGGAGGGATTTTCACATGACTACTTGCCAGGCAGACGGTTGTGAGCATTAGAATTGTGTATTTTGAAATTTACCCCAGTTACAATAGCCTATCATGCCTATCATGCCTACACATGAAGCCGCCATCCAGCATTGCAGCTCGTTGCTTGTAGTTTATTTCAATTGCATCTCGCTGCAGTTCATGCCAGATGTTCTGCAGAGGTTTCTGGAACCCATGATGTTTGATACCTTTTTTGCACAGGGACTTTGAGTAATGCATCATGCTACTTGCTGTGCAGCAGCCATGCTACTTGGTTTGCAGCAAGGAACCGTCAAGGGCAGTGTGACTTTCCACAAGACACGTTGTCATCAACACTGCTGCTCTGGTAAGCAATAGTCCTTACTGCGCGCTGTCGCTGTGTTTATATCTACTAGTAGGGGCGATGCAAGTCTGTCCCACACGTGCTTCAATTGTTTGTAATGCATGCCAGCAGTGCTCAGCAGTCATGCCAGAGCTGGTGCCACCAGACACACTGCGCCTCTAGACCTTCCTAGTGAAGAACACTTCTGACAGGACTCTGATATGATACCAAGACTGCTGTTGTCTGCATGGTCATGTGGCACTCAAACTGCAGCAGCAGATACACTGTGGAAGAGACCTGGCACATGCAGCAAAGTAGATACACCGGTGGCTAATACAGACAAGCAGTTGCTGCTTTCAAGGACACACTGTGTCTTTGTCAAAGACATATCTGGGACGTCTCTCACCAGTATGATGAGCCCCTGGTGTTAGCAGCCTGTGTGCAATGGTGCCGCTGCTGTGACAGTCACAGTCACTACGGTGTAGTGCGTCTTTCCTTTTGAGAGGGAACACTACCAAATCAATAGTATCGTGTGTCTGTGCTGCTGCTCTGTTTCTGCCAGAAACGCTTACTGGCCCATTAACAACATCATCGGTCACACGGTTGCTGCATTCAACATGCAGTAGTGATTCTATCATAGGTTGTTGCCCGACTGATGTAAAGTTTCCAGGTGCGGCCTGGGTAGTCACCTTTTGCTTTTGTCCTCTTGCTGTTGTGACATGTCAGCGCACGTGACAGGGCTTTCACGAACGCCAGCGCTGCACACCTGTTACTGCGATACCAGCTGGTCAAGCTGGTCATCATGATATATGGTCATATGATGTACACTGCATGGAATGTCCGCTTCTGAAATGGGGCGCGGGGCCGATGGCAATTTTGCTATGGCTGATGGGTAGTTTATATATATGGTCATATGATATTGGGCACGCTCACGTATGTCATTCACCAGGCTGGTGCCTTGTACATCTACATGGGTTTAATCGAGTTAGCCATGTATCAATCAGATGCATTTAGTCTCTTGAGGCGTGTTTGCAGGCATGTTGCTCAGGTGCAATTGCAATTGCAAAGTTGAATTTTGTGACATACTTTGCCCCTTAGGAGCAGCAGTTGCTTGTTTTATCAGCCAGCATTGCATTCACTTTGCTGCATGAGCCAAACTTCTTTCATACTTTGCGCTTTGTAGCCTGACTGGTACTGTGCTATCATAATCCGGCATGTTCATGATTTGTATCCCCATGAGCCATCAGCTGGCTCTTACGGGTGAAAACCCTTCAAGGGTATTTGGTAGTAGTAGTAGTAGTAGTAGTAGTAGTAGTATAATCATTATGATACTTATGACATAATGATTATTTCACATTGGAGAATGCCCTGGTAATGGCATACTGCACTTTACCTCAAAGTCTCTCCAGTATCAGTCACTATGAAGGGCGCTACACTTCACATGAGGCAACATACTGAACACGCTGGTGAAGGCAAGCCCACAAACCTGGCAAGTACTGGTCCCCAGGCTGTTTTATCTGGTAGTCCACAGAGCACAGTAACAGAACACAATCTCTAGTACAGTGGTGATGTTATCCTCTTCAACACTTGATATGCAGTCAATGGCAGAAGCATCGCTGATCAAACTATGCTTGCAGCACCTGCTGTAGTGGCAAGGATATGTGGTGTATCTGGCACACACGATGCATCTTTCAAATCGAGCCACAGTGCATTGCCTTCTGCGGCATCAGACCCTTCACATGCCTGCTAGTGCTGGTTACCCGACAGGCAGCTGACAAGAAAATGATTAGAATAGCAACAATAGAGCAAAAGCAGCCGCCCCCGCAGCAGCAGCAGCAGCAGCAGCAGCAGCCAGACTCTTGAAGCAGCTGTAGCCCAACATCAGCAACAGGCCTTGGTGACACGACTGTTTGAGAAGTGTCACGTCAGCATGCAGCTGCCTCTGCATTTGTGAATGAGGCTGTTTGGAAGAGAGGAGGATTGACATCCAGCCAACACTGAACCTACATTTACAGTATGCATGTCACAGCTACGTCCCAAACGCATGGCATGCACTACAGCTATCACCTGGATGCGTGCTATCAACATGTATTGCTGTGGCTTTGAGAGCAAGTGCTGGTCAATATCAACTGCAAACACTGCGTGGCATGAGCCTTTCTCCATGTCCAAATGTTCTGTCTGTAACCAGCTGATATTGTTGAGCTGCGCGCAACCCATTGCATGGTGAGCAGGAGTGAACGGGTGCCATGATTCTTCAAACTCAACATCACAGTGACAAAGCATCATAGTGTCGTCAGGCCGGCACTGAGTGTTTGGTGGGTGGCATTTACCGTTCTGCAGAGGCCCATGGTGGTAAGTTTCAACAACACCCACGACAAGCAAGAGGCAACATGCTGAGTCCTTCATCGACCGTATAAAATCTGATGTATAGGAGTCCCTTTCTATCGTGTAGGTCAGGCCAGGCAAGGCAGCTAAGTGCTGAAGCCCGTCTCATATGCAGATTTTAAGTTGGGCAGCACCCAAAAGCAACAACGCAAGCGATTGAACAGCACAAGAGAGCAATTGAAAGCCCCTACAGGATGAATGATGAGTGAATAGTGTGTGCCGTTCGAAGGGACGATCGTTTGTGCATCAAAGAGCCGTTCGTCACTCAAAGTGAGCATTACTGGTCGTTCGTGCGGACGAAACCAAAGTCACTGACAGCTTCGATCTTTCAGTCCAAAGGTCATATAGAGTGTGTTTCGTGCGTAAAATGTCAGGAGGAAGCTGAACTCAAGGCTGACTTCGATCATCCGGGTTTATTGGGGCGGTGTCGTTGCGTGGTTCGTCGGGCGCTACTTGCCACAACAACAGTGAGCAAGATTACAGACTGTTACCTCAGATAATACAGACAGATTTACGAGATTGCACGAGCTGTGGTGGAGGACATTGTCGTCAGCTGGCTTTGATTCATCAGAACTGAGTGGCACTTATTTCTGGCTGTAACCTGATAAGTTCATTTGTCCTTTTAGTGCTGTTGGGTGCTGAGACAGGAGCAGGTGTGGACTTGGTATCACCCCTAGCAGTTGCCCCGCTGCTCGGCTGAGGGGCTCAATAGTCCTTGCAGAACAGCTACGCACTCTGCACAAATTGGTTTATGGCTATTCAATTTGACACTATTGTGGTGTGAAGGCAACGGCATGCACTTGGAAAGCTCAGCGCTTCGGGTTGCACCGTCACTTACCTCTAACCCTGTATTCAACACAGGCGTAGATATGTTCTACAGTGGTTTTGACCTGTTTCAGGACGTCTAGGTAAGTCTCTCTTGTGTGTTCGGTGTAGGCACCCATCACTGGAACAGTTAGTGCTAGCTCATAGGCAAGCGCCTGTTGCTGTGGCACTGCCAAGACGTCATGTGTTATGCTAAGATTACATAGTTCAGCTTTTCTGGGATGCGTTCGTTGTTCGGAGGCGATGCACATGTGCTGTCACTTCTTCAGTGTAGCTTCGCTAAAGAGACTATTGTATTAGTGTCGAGTAGCGAGTTTAGTTTGCAGTCGTGCTGTGGCATCCTGCAGGTTCGGAATGCTATTGGTTGCGCGCCTCTGCATAGCGCTGGTGCACACATGCTTGCCTGCCAACAGCTCCCTTACTAATGTGGCCTTCAATAGGACTATATACGGGATGCATATTGACTCTGGTTTTGTTTGTGTTTGCATGTTGCAGGTTCATCAGGAAAAGCAGCTGACAGCTTGCATTAGGACAGCGCTACAGCAGCAGCTAGGACAACATGGCTGGCTCTGAGCCTTCCATCAGTCCTAACCTAAGACCTATAGCAACTAGGCCTCGTGCAGCAGCGCTAGAAAGGGACATGGAGGCACCATCGCCTCCATCCTCTTCTGGGATCATAACACCCAAGGGCAGGGGTGGCAATGAGGTCAATAGTGAAAGCCCCACAATGGGATCAGATTCGTCATCACCATGGCGCAGATTTTTCAGGGGTGGCAGCAGGTATCCAGCCAGTGATGTTGATAGCTTTGGTAACAGTCCAAAGAACTTGATGGGCTTCTCACCAAAGGCCGGCAGCAGTGCCAGTGCAAGGTAAGCCAGTCACAAACTTCACCACCCTTATGTCAAAGTATGTAGTCTACAGTCATGAAAATAGGCGTGTGCCCATTTTGTGCGGATTGATCTAAACCTTTCAAATGCTTGCCTTCTCTGTGCATGCAGCCGAGTCAGCACACCAGTCAGACGGAAGAACAGAGAGTTCAGCTCTAAGGACTACGGCACTTGGCAGATAAATGCCTATCCCCCTAATGCTGCTGGCACTAATCAAGTAGCTATGGCTGGGATGATGACACTAGCAGAAGAATTGCTCACAAAGAAGGGCTTGAGCTTGAAAGATTTGCAGGTGTGGAACTACAAACCAACCAGCATCAGCCGCAAGATCATCCTGAGGATGACTGACCACCACTCAGCATAGCAGCTACAGCAGAGCCAGACAGTGGTGGCTGTAGTTGTCAAGTACAACCATCATATGTCTTGACCAGAACGCAGACCTGGCACAGCAGCTTACAGCTGTCCCACAAGCCTATATATTTTGTTGTTACTTGGCGCATCTACATGGCTTACCCAACAGCCTCATGTGCAACTGACTTGGAGAGCTTGCCCTTGGATATGGTGGTGCAGCTACGTTGCAAAAACAGCAGACAGTTCATAACCGGGTTTTGCATGTCATCTGCAGGAGGAGCAGGAAGAGTATGCTGAAACTGGAGAGAAGCAGGAGATCCCAAAACACAAGCGGCCAGTCACCAAGCACTGGAACTGGATTGGCTTGGCCATCTGCCTGTACTACATTGCAGCTGCCATCTATTACTTTGTCATTCGAGCTACACGCACCCTGAACATGGGCTACACAGGGTAAGCGCATGATGCTTAGAGTCGTATGCAGTGCCAAAGCTTGTCCTGATATTATGTTCTACATGGGTGCAAGTCTGTGTGCTGCTTTCCCTGCAAGCTGGTTGTGATCAAGTTGCTGCTACTTTGCTGCTGCAGATACGGTGTCCTGGTGCTGCTTATTGAAATCATTTCCTCAACTGCCACTCTTGGATATGCGATACTACTTGTCAAGTACTCAAAGTCACGGCGAACCAAGGGTTTGCCTATACCCAAGAAGGGACAGCAGCCAGACTTGGACAACCTGAAGTTCCATGTCAGGGTCCTCATCCCTTGTTACAAGGAGTCCTGTGAACTAGTCAAGCTGACAGTATTGGGTGCACTCAAAGCTCCTTTGCCAAAGGTATGGCAGCAGTAATGCAGAAACTTCCTGGCTTTATGCACAGTGGTGTTGTTGCTACGCTGAGCAGGGTTGCCTCACTGTCACATGCCTTTCCTCTTGTGAAACTCATAGCTGCTCATATGATGTTCAACTGCTGTGCTTACTGTCATGCTTGCAGGACACACTGCGGACAGTGTACTTGTGTGATGATGGCAAGGACCCTGCCAAGGAAGAAATGGTCAGGGAGCTGAATGCCGAATGGGGTTGCCTGGAGTATGTCAGCGGGCGCAAGCGCGATCCCAATGGTAAGCAGCGCAATCCATTTGGCATTAACAGTTCTATGCTGTAGTGACCGCTGAGCAGGTGCATCTTGGTTGATGTTTCTGTCCTGACATGCAAACCCTGATCTCACATTGCAGGTGAAACCAACGGGAAGTCCAACAACCTGAACCACTGCCTTCAGAATGTGATCTACAAGGACTACTACCCCATGAATGCTCAGGGTCCCAAGATCCCCACGAGTGAGGTGATGGTTGTCTTTGATGCTGACATGGTTGCCAAGCCCAACTTCTTCACAAAGATTCTTGAGGTCATGGTTGACGATGACATCGCGCTCTGCCTTACGCCTCAAGGTTTCAACAATGTTGATGCACAGTCGGATATCTTCAACAACCTCAACTTGTCTTTCTGGGAGTACATGTTGCCAGGTAGGTTGTCAGTCAACCAGCAAACACACTTTCAGCTTGCTTGCCGCTTTTCTTGCGTGACATCTTGCCAGCCAGTTTGCCTGTTGATGATGCTCTGAAACCTTGTCTGCACCTCATGCCTTTCCTCATGCAGTTCACAGAATGACTATTGTGCCCAACATGAACTAAATCAATTGCTCTTGACGCTGCAGGTACGGACGCGCTGGGCTACATTGCCTGCACTGGAACAAACTTCTGCTTGCGCTGCTTCCCTTTGGCTGACTGTGGTTGGTTCCCCACTTTCACCATCACTGAAGATTATGCACTGGGCATGATGATGAAAGCTAAGGGATACAAAGCAGGGTATCTGAATGAGTACCTGGCTATTGGAGAAGCGCCTGAGGAGATCCGTAACATCTTCCGTCAGAGATCACGCTGGTGCAAGGGCCAGATGCAGGTCAGGCAATGGCACACCTAGATATGTGGCTTGTGTGCTCAAGCTTGCAACAGTACCATCATTTTGTATACCTCAGCTACCTTGTTGTTGAGGTTATGTGGCCTTCATGCCAGATTGCAGACCCTGGATTCCAATGTGGTCTTCTGCAACTATGCAGGTGCTCTTCTCTCGCTACTGCCCACTGCTGGATACTGGCTTAACAATCGGGATGCGCTTACTGTACACTTCTGTCACTTGGTCTTACATCACCAACACCTTGGCTGTGCCATGCTCTGTCTTGGTGCCCTTCATTGCGCTGGTGTTTGGTATCTACCCCTTGGTACTGAACAGGGACTTTGCACTGGCAGCTACCCTGTACTACACATCATCTACACTTGTGACAATGGTAAGTTTACATGCTAGTATACAGACCGGTATGCCGTGTTGCTGTGTAGCTGTGACAGCGGAGTACCTGAAATTCTGACATCACTTGCATGAGGCGCAGTCCTTGCAATTTCACGCCCTCTGCGTGCTAGGTTCCTGCCTTCATTTCTGAAACCCTACTTCTGCTGCTGTCTTCTGTCTGCAGTACTGCACCAACCGTAAGCACCTGAAGCCTCTTTGGTTCTGTATAGTCTCCTGCCACTTGCTGTGGTTCACCTTTGCCAAGGCGCAGTTCAATGTGCTGCTGAAGAAGATTACCAAGAAGACTGTGGTCTTTAAGTCGACCAAGAAGAAGGGAGAAGATGATGGCAGGGAAGGCAAGAAGAAGCGCAGGTTCTGTGCCCCGCCACAGAATGTTGGAGACATGGAAGGCACACTGGACGCTTGGGTGCTCGTGGCTTCCTTTTCAATCTCCATGATCACAGCAATTGTCGGCGCCTTCCAGATGATCGACAAGCCCTTCACTGCTCAGGGAGACTTCAGGTGGTTCCTGGCCCTGTCCATCTTCTGGTCCATCTACAACATGATCCCCCCAGCCCTGTTCATCTTCTACTGCTACAATAAGGGACAGCTGTTTGAGGACTTCTGCTCCTTCTGCATGACCCTGTCCTTCATTGTGGGCATTGGTGGTATCGTGTGCACCTGGCTGGTCCCAGATGACTACAACCTGGGTCAGGTGCTGAACGTCTCCCTACAGTTCTTTGAGGCTCAGCGGTCTGGCAAACTGCCTCGCATCAGCAACACCCCTTGGCGTGGCAACTCAGGCCTGTGGGACTCTGTTCTGCTTCCAAACGGCAAGAATTACTCCCTGTTGGGTGGATGGTATGATGACGGTGGTATGTTGAAGCTGTCGTACACCACCGCTTTCACTGTCTCTATGCTAAGCTGGGCATACTATGAGTTCAAGGGTGGATACCAGTCAACTGGCAACAACGACTTTGGTGCCAACACTATTCGTTGGGGAGCTGACTACCTGATGAAGGTGTCAGTCACCAACATCACTAGTGCAGGAACCAGCATGCAGCCTATCTTCGTGGCACAGGTGAGCATGCTTGATGGTTTGCAGTACAGGTACTTGCCATAATGCTTTTGGTATAGTTGAGGATGTATCATCTCACATGTGTGACAGCAAGCTAGTACACTGTAGTATACTGTCAGATTCCTGCGACTGGCAGCATGCTGCGGTCAACCTATCTTGTGGCAGCAAGACCAAAACAGCTTAGCATCTACTGGTTTCACATGCACACTGAGTGCTTGATGCTGTATTGCTGCTTACAGGTTGGTGACATGGCCAGGGACAGGCTGTACTGGGGTTCACCTGAAAAATCCACCATCCCCCGTCCCGCAACCTTCCTATCAGCAGCTCGCCCTGGCAGCGATGCCATGGCTATGACAGCCGCTGCACTAGCGTCTGCTGCAGTAGCCATTCAGGATGAGTCCTTGCAAGTTGCAGATGTGTATCTGCAGAAGGCCATTGTGTTGTATCAGCTTGCTCAGCGCTGGAGGGGCTACTATGCCAGGTACATAGAGTCTGGCAGGATCTACCCTTCAACCTCCATGTATGATGATATGTCCTTTGCTGCCATCTGGATCTACATCGCCACCGGTGATGAGAACTACCTGAACGACGCTGTCGTGTTCTACGACCAGACAGTCAGCGCTGAAGGGCATGTCAACCCCAACCCGTACATGTTCAACTATGAGAATGTGGTGCCAGCACTGGACCTGCTGTTGTACAAGGCCACAGGTGACAGCTTCTACAAAGCCAATGTAGAGGCGTTTGTCAGGGAGTGGATGAACACCAAGTCCAGGACTGGTGACATCTACTACACCAACAAAAACCTGGCCAAGGCCTACCCATATGGCACCCTGCAGCACACGGCTAATGCAGCATTCTACACAATGGTGGCTGCCAAGAACGTCATGGATAGCAAGTTCATGCTCTATGCCTGCTGGGCCCGTAATCAGATTGGCTACATGCTTGGAGATGCTGGTCGGTCATATGTCACTGGTTATGGTGCCACTCAGCCCATGAAGACCCCTCATAAGGCTGCCTCTTGCCCTCCACCTGATGTTACGGACTGCACCTGGGAATCAGCCTACTACACCACTGACCCCAACTACAACCCGCTGCGTGGTGGGCTGGTTGGTGGGCCAGACGACAGTGATATGTGGTCCGACGATCGTGACATGAACAACCCCGCCAACACAGTCAGCCTTCTCAACAGTGCAGGCTTCTCAGCCGCTATGGCAGCCCTGGTTGACCGTGACATCAACATGGCGAAGTGCCAGCAAGGTAACGGCTTCATCCAGACTCTCATGCTCAAGGCAAAGGGTCAGCCAGATGCCTCTGGTCAGCGCTGGTGGGAGGGCGTGTGATGCAAGTGGTGTTCTATGCCTCAGTCACTGCCAACGCACCTCTATGTGTTGCTGATGATGCAGCATTATTCTGGTCGGTGCAAAGTGCAGCACCTGCTGCACTCACCATGTTGACATGTGATGTGCAGCTGTTGTCCAGTATGTTAGCGTCTTGTTGAGCCAGCAAGCACTCTGCTGAATCTGGATTGCCATAGCAGTTGCCACGTGTAGCTGCTCATCAGCACCATCAGTTCGCTGGGCTTTGTTCACTAGCGGCTAGTTGGTGTGCTGCAGGACGGTGTGCTACACATGTAGCAAAGTTATAGTGCTCAAGCAGCACATGAATGCTGTGCCTATTGCTATATCATTCCACACTGCGTCAACTGTTGTATATGTGATCTGCTGGTCACTGGAAACTCGCCAAGCCAGGCACAGCTATGTGTCGCTGTAGGACATTTGTTGTGTGACCTGATGATGTTGTATGTCGAGGGATATTTTGTGGAGGATGGGGTCTTTCTGCTACATAGGTGTGCATCATTCAGCATGAGGCAGGGTTTGACAACCGGGAGGGGGGGGGGGGGGGTTTTGGAGGGTGTGGTTTACTGTTGGTTTTGCTGTTCTGGGACTTCCAGC